>JAYECN010464177.1:8215-18601 GCA_035222435.1 Microcambeva ribeirae | reverse complement strand
GAATCACGTACTTCAAGAACTGAAAGCTATCTGATGTGCATAGGGGTTTGAGAAAGGGAATTTCTCAGTGAGACAAAATCCGTGTGGATCTCTGGTTCTGTCAGTTGATTTTGAGGGAGGAACCTACACTGAACTGAGATCCTAGTGTTAAAAGTCTTAGGGTGAGTTCAGAGAACTTGTTTTTCTGTTTTGCTTTACACCAGTGTCTAGCCTTGCATTTCTATTACTGAGTCAAATACCTATTTTTGCAGGGTGTCTTTTTTATTATTGTGCAGTTATGGCTCCTCTGTCATTGACTAGCAGATGGCTTATTTCTTTAATCAAAATGTTATTTGAAAGGTGAATCTATCTAGACAAAATAGCATACAGGATATCTGATCCTTGAAAAAACAATCGTTTCCAGCCTTTCTGAAAGTAATAGAAATATTTTGAAGTCAGTTTTATTATGCAAGTAGTGAATTGTACCACACTACAGTGGCTCAGTTGATTGCAGTTAAAAGTTGAGCTAAAAAGTTCAGGAGTCTTGCCTGCAGATTTAATGCAGAGATTCCTCTGAATATGCCTCCCTTTGATCTTGTTGTAAGAATATAAAACGTGAACATTATGATTACTTGAAATATCACTAGTTCTTATCTGGAGCACATCATTGAAATAATAGCATAGTACCCCAAAAGGTAAGTGTGAAGTATTCCCTGCTTTGGTGATCTTTATTGGAGAGGGTCAAGCTGTCCCACTAAAATGTATTTCAGAACAGGAGACAGATGTAGCTGCAATATTTTAGGATAGAACAATTCATTTTTGGAAGTCTCAAGACTGGTAACAATACTTGAAATTATTTTTAAGGTTATTTCTGATTAATAAATTGCTTCTATGTTGCTGCAGTGTAACTAACAATTGTTGTATTAATAAAAAGGGTTCCTTAAGCTTTTCAAATTATTGGACAATATTGTCTTGAAACAGAAAGGCTGTAGAAGTTCAGACAGGTGCAGTTAGTTTGTGTGAACTAGTATAAGGAACATCATGTCCTCCTAGAAGTCTACATGATACAGACTCTAGTCCAGCAATAGGTAGTTTAAAGCATGAAGAGAATGTTGACTATGGGAATACTGTGCTGTAATGTCATCAAATCCCTTTGCAAGACCAATTTTCGCATGTTGGCATTAGACTATTCTTTCCTATACTCTCAAGAATATCTAGTGCTCACCCCAGATGACCATTAAAGACATGATTTTTCTACCATTTTAATGTTCTGATATTGGATCCATTCCAATTCCTAACCTACTGCTGTAAAAAGCCTTAAGGGGTTGTATCATCAGCCATGGAAAACTAGGAAGGAAATGCAGGGAAGCTTTTTCCTGGGAGCGTCTCTTCCATGCCAATGTAAGACTAAAATCTCCTTCTATACTTGTATAGGTAGAAGATCTGGTAAACTCTACCTGTTGCTGTGATCTGAACACATTGACTTTTGTCATATGATACTCATTCTCCTGTCTTTTATAGTACCATCCTATTGCTTCTGTTCCCTCATGAGGTGCTTGCTAGAGAATGAGTGGTTGTGTGGGGGGAAGTAGTGTCAAACAGCACCAGCAAGAATGACAAAAATTAGCAGAACGCACATTTTCTGACTCGAAATGTTTTTTGATACACATTTTCTGATATAAATTCCTCAGTGTCTGGAAATACTTTCAATGAATATATAGTAATTATTGGGGAACTTCGAAAAGTTATCTAACATCAGTCTAAGCTTATGGATTTACTTATGTTCCGATGTTTCTGTATTCTGAAACCTACACTGAAAGCTATTCCCTTCAAGAATCAAGAAAGCTCTCTTCTCAGTAATCTTGTCTGAAGGAGAAACTGCTGCTTCATTGTCTTGTTAGGACTTTGGCTAAAAGTTGAAGTTTTGTTTAATCATTTCTGACTAGCATTTTCTTCCTAGAAGAAATTGTTTGGAGAACTGAACTTCCAAACAGCAGTTTATGTTAATGTTTTCAATTTAGATTTTCTGTAAAATTTGCGTATTGCATTCCAATAGACTACTTTTAGAAGTTGAATGAAAGTAGCTCAATTAGATGCTTCATAGCATCTCTGAAAAACCTTGGCCCATTTTGTTCTGAGTCTGTTATATGAAACACTTTCTTACAGTCTTTTTCTACTTGGCAATCCTCATTTGGTCGTCTTCACTTCTCACTTTCTCCTCCCTCCTTCCATCCATTGTAACAGTCATAACTTTTTTTAAAAAAAAACCTTTCTGACTGAATTAGATCACAATTTGTGATCTATTTTGAGGAATTAATCATAAGTTGTTATAGTCGGCTCCATAGAAATCTTCATGCTAAAAGCTTTTCTGATAATGACTTGCCTGTGACTCCTGGTGCTTCTTTAACTCCAGACACTGACACTGCTCTATTTTCTTATCTCTTGCAGAAACTTATCTCTATAGAAACTTCCAAAACCAAAATAACCCTGTCCAAAAGGTTTAATGTTACTTGTTTTGATACCTAAATCATGATGCATCAAAAGGTCCATCCTTTCATCTTATCCATTAGATCATCTGCCAAGACAGTCCACTCATTACACAGATCTTGAAACAATTATGATCTTCATATTAATAAGGTGAAGGTAATTAATAGAAGTAATTATGTAATATATAATAAGTAATTATTATTTCCAGTAGCAATATCTATTTTTCCTACCAAAATAAGTATTTTTCAACACGAAAAATGTAAAATCTGGAGCCCTTTGAAAGAGGAAATGCTGTTTTTCTCCTTTCAGTCATTTTTAGGTGGTTTAAGCCGTCACATCATCCAGGCTACAGGGAATCAGCATCCAAAGTGCTCACATTTCAGGTGATTGTCCTAATCTTTCTCAGACTCCCACAGTTGAGTGTTCTTATATATTTCCTAACCTTTAGACTCATGAAAGTTGTCATTCTTGCTGCTTTGCTTCTTCTCTCCGGCATCAGCATTTTATACAAATTGGAGAAGTTGTAACAGGAAGCAAAAAGAATCACCACTGTTGTGGACACATTCTTGGGAATGCAAGATATAAGTTCAAATGTTCACAATTATTTGTGTAGCTCCCACCCTCAGATAAAGAGACTGTGACCAAAAAGCTACTGAAATAAGTATTTCCAATGAAAGAGGGAGATAAATGAAAGAGGATTTGTGGCTGCAGTAGTGGTAGCTTCACCTGAATTTGACTGGATGATTTAGTGCTTTCTGAGACGGTTCACCTGGTGATTTTACTGTCTTTCAGAAAGTGATTTAACCTTATAAATATTTTTTGGGAGGAGTGGGGGTGGTGAGAGGTATAGGAGAATACGTTGAATAATCCTTATGAGGTCGGGCAAGACATCCTTTTAGTTCTGTTCCCTCTAGTTAGGTTCTGTATACTGTGGACTCCCTGGGCATCCAAGGTTTAGTAGTTCAGCTCCAGTTCATGTTACTTCTGCCATGTTGCTTGCCTTAATCACAATTTTTGATGTGACAGCTCTTCATGGGTCCCTGCATTTGCAGGGGGCTTTATGGTGGATCTTTGTGCTTCATAGAATCATCTCTTTAAACTGAGTATCCTTAAGAACTCAAAAGGGCTTTGAATCTCAAAAGCTGTATTTTAGCAGAACCATACATCATAATCCTACGGCTTCATAGCTCCGGACTCCTTCAGCACAGAAAGGCTCGGAATAAAAGCAAAATAAAGTTTTGTGAGCAAAACTGCGCACTCATTCTTTTTTATCAAGGTGGAATTTTTTTCAGGCTCATTCACAATCTGTCAGTGCTCAGTATACAGGTTGCAAAAACCTCTGTACAACAGAGGTTTTCCAGTAGTATCTTCTGACACTGCTGTAACCTCGCTATCTGCTCCTTGCTAATTTCAGCAGTCTCCTGGTCTTTGTGTTTGCTCCAGACTCTCTCCAGGGTTTCCTGTCTTGCTCTTGGCCTGCCCTAACCTATCCCAACTTGATCTCCTCTGTATAGGAGAAACTTTCTCTCCTTGCTCCAGAAGACTACACATGCCTAACTAGATAAGTAAACTTCCTCCTAGCCAGAACCATCTGGAGGAAGGGGAGACCTGTTTCCAAAAGCTCATGGCATGTGAACTGCTAACTCATGAAAGAGGTACCCTCTGTAATGAAGTTAAGTTTTAAGCTGAAGGCTGTTTATTGTACACCTTATAAAATTACAACACTGGCAAACTGTTGCTGGTTTTCTGAGTCTGTCTAATGAAGGGCTCCAGTATGCTGAAAGTTCTTCAAGCTCACAGAAGAGCAAACTCAATTCAAATAAGTTGAAAGAAAAGTAAATATATATTTTCTGAGTTCCTTAACATACAACAGAATTCTATTTCTCATTAGCTTCAGATCACTTGAAGCCCAAAGTCTGATCTGAACCAGTTGAGCATAACTGACAACTGAAATAAAAACCTATCTATTAAACTGGCCTTATTTTTGCCACTAGAGTTTAAAAACGTGTACTGAAGGCATTGTACAGCCACACAGTAAGAGAGGGCTCCTGCCTCAGAAAGCCTGCAGTTGAAATAGATGAAATAATGTTGAGTACAGTACTATTACTGTCTGATAGAAGGACTGAGTTTAACTGATGTGCTCCCCAGCTGAAGGTCAGAGAAAGACTATGACAAAACTGGAAACTGAACCAAAGTTTTCGGAGTCCTAGGTGAGTGCCTGAGCCAGAAGATGATCTTTCAACCCATGCAAAACTTTACCATTTGTTCTCATATGAAATGCTCCCTTTCATGGCAGTAGTTCTCCAGCGCCTTTTAGTGTGGCTTTCCATCTCTGCCACAGCATACTTTTGCTGTAAGTGTTATTCTGGCAACAGAACAGCTATTAAGTAAGCCATGTGCATCTACCCACACTGTAAGCAGCCTTCAAAAGGGAGAGCCTTTGAAAACAGCAACCTGCAGGGACCAGTCCTGCAGGCTGGGTCCAGCCTGATGCCTTGCTGTGGCCAGAGGGAAGTGCAACAGGAGGACTCCGCTGTGCCCCAAAGCGAGCATTGGCTGGACGCTCCACCCACGCTATGTCAGAGGGGCTGAGCTCAGTGGCTCAGGAAAATAAGCAGTAGTCCTGGTTTTCTGACAGGAATGGGAGAGACTTCACATTGGGGATTTTGGTGAAGCTTGGAGAAAACCAGCTGCATGCCAATCAGCTGTTTTAACACCTCAGGCATGATCTATTCTCCTAAGCAAAGAATGAAGAATTCTTTTCTACTCTCTTTCCACTCTTTTAATATGCTAATGTGAAAGCCTGCTGCATCCTTATTTCATAATTTTCAAAAATGAAGAAAGGGAGAGAAACACTTAGATGAAATCTGGTATTATTTGTTCGTAATAGCTCCAGTTACTTGACTTATCCTTACCTAGCTCCTGTCTGTGTGCATATTGTCACTGAATAAAATATGATATGTTATCAAAGAATATCATTAACAATATGAACCATGAAGTAGAGTTAATGATTGCTGGATGGGCCTGATGTTATTTTCCATTCTTAAGATAAAGATTACCAAGGCATTACAGTGATTAGTACAAGCATAGGTATTTGTTCTGTTATGTGCAAAATAAAAATGCTCGACAAGGGGAGGAAAGTAGGCAACTTCTCAGCAATAAATTCTCATGGAGAGTTTGAAACTTGTATGCCAATTTCCCCTTCCAAAAACAGGAAGGCAATGTCAAGACTTCAGTGCTTCATTGCGAAATGCTTTGCAGAGTGCTAACCAGGGTGGCCCCTACTAGCCAGGGGGAAAGGCAGCTAAGGGCGATGTGATGCTCACTTAGAGTGAGATGATAAGAAATCATAAGGGAAAGAGGCAAGGAGAAGCAGTCCTGCCCTTCTCAAGAACTCAGGGCCCTAGGAAGTGCCTCTGCTCAGAGTCTAATGCCTGCAAGCAATGAGATGCTCTCCAGCATGGAGATGGTCTGATGGTCTCCTCCTCTTAAAATGCAAATATGGGAAGAAGGGTGATAGTGGTACCACTAGACATTATGTAAAGGTAAAACTTTTCTTGTGATCAGGTGTGTTACCAAAGGTCCAGGTGTGAGTCATGCTGTGCATTTCCCATCAGGTGGTCTGTAGTAAGAAACTGCATTCATTGCAGGACCAGAATTGCAGTGTTTCTGTGTAAGATCTGAACCACTAGACCACAGAGCAGTTATGCCAGGATGTTACAGTCTTTCATGTGCTGCTGCTTTGGGACCATTTCAGTTCCATCCTCCCTTGTCTCTCACGCTTTGTTTGTGGGTGGTTTTTGTTGTTACTGTATAACTGGACTGCAAATATCAACTGAACTTGTGGTATATAACTATTTAACCTCCTGTCTGAGTGGTCCTACTCTTAACGCTGTTCTTCAAGTTCTCAGTGTTTTACATCTTATTTTGTTAGGCAGCTTCTAGTTCAGGAGACAAGAACTCACTTTTAATGAAATCAGATAACAGCTTCAGGAAGTATTTCATTTATTTTTAATATAAATTTGAAAAGTAAATGGAAAAATTGTTTCAACTGATATTTGAATCCAGTGAGTGTGTTTAGATAATCTGCATTTTTTTTTATGAAACGAATATTGGAATCACTGGAACATACTTATTACAGAAGGTAAACTTTTGGGATTAGATGACAACAACCTTTCTTTTCACTGCTTTCCTTCTCACTTGCTAAAGGATTGCTCTGCTTCCTAAAACTCAGTCTGCGATCACATGAGAAGAAATAAGTGTCCGTGCAAACAATTTGTGTGAAAACAGCGGGCAGTTCACAGGAGAAAGGTTTTATGTGACCTTCAGATCCAGGATGGGATACTTTGTAGTAATTTGAAATCCAGATAGATTATCCACTAATGTGCAGAAAATCACCAGGGGAAGTTTTTGTATGCTCAAGGATTAAAGTATAAGTTATTTGAGGCAGGGCCTGTTTCCTTCTGTATGTTCTGTGGAGTGGCTGTTGCAGTGGAGCATACACTAAAACATTTGTATAATTCACAACATGACTTTTTTCAGGGTTTTGCTAGCAAATGGTCTGTAGTGTGCCTCATGCCGGTTTTGCCTTCTGAAAATAAGATAAATATTTTGAACTGACTTTGATTCCATTCACTTAACTGTTTCGAACAAAAAAGTTACTAGGATATTTAGGACACAGGTTTATTGTCTGTGCTGCTATCTGTAATGACCCACTAGACCAGAACATCTTCAGAAGAGCTGTCACAATCTATCAAGTCAATGATCTGTGAAATATAAATTCTCCATGGAAGTTGTTATGGCCCATTAAGTAAATAATACCTATTTTATAAGCTCTATATTAACTTTGTATTTATTGCCGATATCAAATTGATACAATATAACAAGAGCTATTCTAAATCTCCAACTAAAATCTTTCTGATGGTGGAAAAGGTTAATGTTGTCATGTGTGTTCTGGTATAAAATGGCATAAAATTGGTGTAGTGTATTGGAGAACCCACAGAATCTGTTTTCATAGCATTTTCAGTTTTGAGAGCAAAGTCTTTGTCTAAGCTAGCTTAGATAAGTTAAAAATGGTCTTCAGCTGTGCTGAAGAAGTTTGTTGAAATGTGCACAAAATTCCAAAACACAGCAATTAACAAAACTAATTGCACTGAATTCTCTGAGTTCCCTGGAAGGCATTAATTTGGAGTGTTCTAGTCCAAGTGCCGTATCAGACTGTTTTGTAATATTTAATGTGTTTTTCCCCCCGAGATATAGGGAAGGACTGTGATCTCCATTTTAGAAAGGAGGAATTTGAAGCACAGAAGTTAGGATTCATCTCTCATAATAATCATCTAAAAGTTAGGCCCTGAGCTAAATAGACTCTATAGTCTCACAAGGAGAGGAAATCCCTGCTGGCAGCATTCAACCTAATAAACGTATGCTTCAGCTCTGTGTACCCTTTGAGAGCTGTGCTGGAGTTTGCAAAGCCTACTGCCTCCAACCAGTTCAGCCAGGCTGCCAGAAAGCTGGTTGCTACCAATGTCTAAGTTTCCCTGGAAAAGCCAGTTGCTGTGCTTCCAGATAGTTCTAAAGTAAGACCCAGCATGTAAGGCAAGTAGAAATCCAAAGAGCCTGTGCTCACCGGTGAGCCCAACCTTCAGGCAAGCATTACAATATAGTGACAGTCCAAGCTGAGTGGGAATGTTCTACCTCTCTCTGTTGGTAACGTAGCATTTAGTGCAATAATTGTCACTTGGTGTATATCTGATGCAATGCAAGAACTCGCAAATACACCAGACAAACAGCCTTTTTATTCCAGGTCCAGCTACAGTATTTGAACTTAATAGTGGGCTATCGTTCTTGGAATACTCTTTCTTCACTGGCTTTATAGAGCCCATGTTTGATTTGTGGGTCAGAACCCAGTATTTGCGATAGCAGGGAGAGATTGGAAGGATCTATCTGAATTCGAAGTAACTGTGCAGAAGTTAAAGGAAAAATAGGCAAAGTTACACTGACATCACTAGAATCAACTGGTATTGAATAAACTGATTTGTTAGCAGTACTGCAGAAGGCTTAAGACTTCTTTGGTACCTGAAGGCTGATAGCAAATATGATAAAACAGCATAGCTGGCTTCTAAGCTTCATCTCTTTCCCGGACTAATTAGTGGTAACTATGCGTGATGTGTATAAACATGGATGAGCATGACCTACTTGGGAAGAGTCATGATGACATCTCTAAGGGGAAGTTCTGCCTTAAAGCTCCTGGCCTCCTTTGAAGTGAACAAACGTGCATAAGAATGATCCGATTAATATAACCTACTTCAACTTTCAAAGTGTTTTTGGTAAAAACTTCTAAAGACACTAAGCTGTTGTTGGCTAAAGTAAATTAGCATGGATAAGTAATTGGTTAAAGATGGAAATATAAGAGGAAATACTCAATGGAATTCTCCAAGGCTGTCTGTGCAAGGACCTGCCCTGTTCAACGTATTTCTAGATGACCTAGAAAAGGGAGGTGATTAGTGGGTTCTGAAATTTTGCTGATGAGATAAAATTATAAAGATTAGTCAGGGCAGGGGTAAACTCTGAAGAATTGCAGAAAGACTTCACAAGTTTAAAAGACTGGGTAGTAAAATTTCAGGTTAAATCCCATGCAACGTGTAAAGGGATACATCCAGGAAGGACAATCCTAGCTTGGGTGGATAAAATAGAGGACTGAGGTAACCATTGCTGTTCAGGAGTGAGATGTGGCATTATGGTATGTAGTTCTGTGGAAATAACCACCTTGATGCTCGTACAAAGACAACCAACTACTAAGAAAGGAATGGATAACATTGTTATATCAGTGTATAAATTTATGGTTCACCCAAACCTTGATGACTGTGAAGTTCTGATCCCCATGCTCAAGAAGGCATGTTAGAACTGGAAATGTTTCAGACCAGGGCAAAGAGGAAGGTGGGTATTAGAGGACAATCTAGGTAGATTATGTCTGTTCAGCCTGAAGCAGAGAGGATTTGAAGCAGATGAGAGGGCTGCATAGTAAAGAGAAATGGGTGGACAGATCAACTGTTCATGGTCTCCTTCAATGCAAGGAATAGGAAACATCAGATAAAGTAAAACAAGTAGAAAAATTTCTTCATCAAAAGGCTAATATACCTGTAGAACATATTGCACATGGATATTTTGGGAGCAGAAGCTTTCACCAGAATCAAGGGGAGATTAGTTATGTACTCGTGAATCTGCTGCTAGTTACAAAGTAGACAAATTATGTGAAGCTCAAAGCTCAGTGAGCGGAATGGATTTATCAACTGGGAGATTATAGAGGAGAAATGCCATGTAGACTTGCCGCTCTTTGGGCTTTTCCTGAATGTTCTCTAATGGTCTGTGTTAGAGGCAAGATACTGGGTAGATGAACCACTGGTCTGAATCAGTGCAGCTGTTCATACCTTCCTTTGTTTACTTTTCATTACTTAAGACTATTATAACTCTAGCTCTAGTCCTCCCCTCTTCCTTAAATCTCATGGTGAATGAAGTTTTATTTGTAAAAGAACGCTTTTAATTTCATAATTAGGTGAGAATGTTTGGGTTAGAGTGTGTACATGCCGTGGCAGGGGGGAAATGGACTACTTGCCATGGGAAGGCTGCAAATTCCAGCATCAGTTACAATTTGGAAAGATTCTGAGAGTGCCCCATGCCCTCAGAAATCTAAAAATCTTTTCTCTTAGCAGTCGCAACATGCTCTTCCTGTCTGTAAATTGGAAATCTCTTTCTGAGAGAAATTGAAAATTTTAATTTACTTCTCTAGTGTTTTTAAGATGTCCCAGTGGAATACTTATAGGGGGAAAAAAGTGGGTTTTTTTTTGTTTTTTTTTTGTTTTTTTTTTTTACAAATTTGGGGGGGGGGGGAAGTTTTTTTTGTTATAAAATTCCATTTAAAAA
>JAYECN010464170.1:0-18606 GCA_035222435.1 Microcambeva ribeirae | reverse complement strand
GGGGGTGGGGGGTGTTGGGGGTGTTTTTTTTTTTTTTTTTTTTTTTTTTTCAACAGTTGCCGCAGCTGAAGTAGGTTCCCTTAAAAATATAGGTTATTTTGAGAGCAGCCCGGGATGGTGGCGATCACCAAGGGTCATCATCTGTGTGCTAACCAGCTGCAGGTGGCAGGTACTGCAGTTTGGCTTGAGTTTCATGTTTCATGAGCTTTGTTACCAGCTCGTAAGCCAGGCAATTAGGAGGTAACTTCTAGATCTCTGTATGAGCTCTGATTGCCTGTTTAGGTATGTGGTGTTCTTGTTAAGATGCCTCTCAAATAATATTTGCTCAGGATTAGGATGTTGGACTGTAAAAAAAAGAAAAAATATGGACTATAAAAAAAATGTAAATTGGGTGGGTATAGAAATGATAAGAGAGAAAATATTATCATTAGTAGATACACAGTTGTGTGTGTTTGTATATATATGTGTAGTTTTGATATTTTTTGTTTAATGTAAGTACCTCTATGCCCAAAGATACTGTGGACACAGATACACACTTTTAACAAGTTCCTAGGATGAGGAGTGTGCACCTCACTTCGCTCCTGTTTGTGTCTGTATTTCAGTACCCATCTGAATACCTTTAAAATCACTTTCATTCCAGTGTTTCTAAGGTCTTAATTTTCATCATTTTGCATGTAGTACATCAGCCAAGAGAGATGAATATTCTGAGCCATTCTATTTATTCAAAATTGAATGTAACTATTTAAACAATATGAAATATTCTCCCTGAGTTGCTAATGGAACCTGAAAATAATCAAGTCAGAAACCAGAAGAGCATTGCAGCAGGGGATGAATGCTTAATTTAGAAAAGTGGGTGTTCTGAAGAGGACTGTGCTGTAAAAGTTAAAATTCATTTTGGTGTTAAGTGTGATATTTAATAGGATGAAATAGAGTTCTTGCAAAGCTTAGTTTGATATCCTCCAAAAATTATAAATGTTTTTATGTTGCTTTCATATCTAAGATACTCTTTAAAATTTGAGAAAGACTACTGCATATTTTTTTTTTATTTTGCTGCAGCTTTTTTATTATTACTATTCTTTAAATGAATGTAATAGTTATTTGTCAGTTTGGGCCTTAACATTCAGGATATTAACTTCAATTAATTTGAATTGCTATTGGTATGTTTATGGAAGCACATTCCTGGCTTATGTTGGAGAAATTGTTTCCATTCATGTAAAAACATTTTGTTACTTATTAGTTGCTGTTTGCCACAGATCTGTTGCCATCACTTGCTTCCCCTATGATAAGCCTGTTTCCCCTATGATTTGAAGAATATATAGGTTTCTTAGAAAGTAAAGCCAGAAGGTTTTGTTTTCATTTAAGCCTTACTTCTGCTAGTTGCCTGTGAAGGGAAGTATTTCTTTTTCAGCAAGTCCTGCAGTGAACTGCACATTCAAGATTTTAGTGCGTACTTGCTTACAGTTTCTAAGCAGGAATCAAACTTTTTGGCACAAGGGTTTTCAGAGGAGAAACTCTCTTTAACTTTTTTCCAAGAGTTCAAGAAAATGTCCCTATGAAGCCTCATGCTTTGAAGGCAGGACTTTCCCAGTGTCTGAACTCGCAGGTTAAAGTCACCTTTTAAGGTCTGTGCTGCTGTGTTGATACAGTGCTTATCCTCTGTTGCATTTTTTTTTTTTTTAAGTTTTTTGAAACATGATCTCAAAGGACTACAAAATGTTATGCGGTGTTTCAAAACCACTACCTGCAAAAGATGACTTGGTAAGTTTCAAGTCATTGTTATTTGCATATGAATACATGACATGAATTTTAAATTCATCTTCAATTTAAAGTGCCGGGTTCAGGCATTGCTGAAGAAAAATGTGATTGTGTTTATGCTGTGTTTGAAAAATTCAGCTGATTTGCTGTCTTGGTTTTTTTGTGTGTGTGTGTTCAGTTGTTGGTGTTGTTGCCATTATGAAGGGAAAACCCACTCATTAGTATAGCTGGATTAATTTTTGCAAGGTTGTCTAACCAAAATTCTGCAGATTTGTAAGAAAATGAGACCCCATATTCAAGTTCTGTTGTGAGAGGAGAGGAGCTGTAAGGTTTGCCTTTGGGGAATTCAATCAGCTTTTCTTTACTTCAGTCAGTTCAGTCAAACAGCATCTAAGTAACTCATTATTCTGTGTAGATCATTATATCTGAGATTACATCTTCTTCAGTTATGGCAGTTACAGAAAAAGGGAGGGAGAGAGGCTTAAAAATGAAGTTTTACTTTTTAATATTCAAGTGCCTTAATTTAACCTTGAATTCTCGCTGCTGTTCTGGAGAGAGAAAGCCTAACAAATTCCAATTGCAATTCCAATTTCCAATTGCATGCACTGTGACAAACAGAAATTTTAGCTGGGACAGATAGAATATTGTATTAAAGCTACATACCATTTATTTCTTTTGTGCACTTACCAACATGATTATATTTTTGGACGTGGAGCAGAAGTGGATGGTCAGTTGCAAACAGAAGAGTATTTCTGAAATTACCTTATATTTTATTGAATGAATGGATAGTTCTGCTTGCTGCTCCGTTGTGTCACAGGTATTTCAGGGTGGCTACCACTTGAGACTGGTGGGCAGTCAGAAACGTTGGTTGTGTTACAGGCAGTAAGCGATGACGAAGCAGTGATGAGTTTCATGTATTGAGAACCCAGCTGACTTCCTAGTATATCATTTTCCATCAGGAGCAGTGGGGATGTTGGGTAGTCACTGTCACTTTTTCTTACAGGCTGTTCCCAGGGCTTTTTCCTCTTGGTCCTCCAAATTTTGAGGTATGCCTCTGACTCTTAACCTCATTTAGATTTGATGTGGGTTTAAAGAGTAAGAACCGTTGACCATTCCTTTTTATAATGTTTGTAAGGTTTGATGAGTATGGGGGAATGATCTATGTATGTGTTAATTATGGACTATTGCATTGCATACTTAGTATGCTTTTGCAAATATTTCTACACTAATACAATAAGCAGCTCAGCAGAGGATTACTGTTGTCTTAGATTCTGAAAAATACATGACTGAAACTTTTGTAATTATGCATTAATGCATTTTACACAAACTACAGTCCAGACTTTTTTATTCTACAGAACAGTAGTTAAACTCTTAGATATTGTAACATGCCTTTCAATGTGTTTCATCTGATAAGTTAGTACAAAAGATTTCCCTTAAATATCGGTATTAAGTGCTATGTGGTAACGGTGGCACACATCATGCCTGATGGGGGTTCACAATCCTGCAGATTTTTCAGTTGTTTGCAGGTTTGCCAAATACAACAAATATGTTGGCTGACATTTTCAATACTGAGTGTCTCTCTTAGCTTGGAGACAGAGGAGAGTGCACATTGTTAAAATGCCATGAGGTCTCACTGGCCTCTACAAGCCTGAAACCTGCATGAAAATGAATTTTCTTATTTTTTATGATTATTTTCTGTGTAAATCTCTTTAAATTACTAGCCTCTTTGAGGATCATCTTACATTCTGTCCTGGAAAGAAGAAACATGAGAGTAATTTGTTTTCTTCCAAAACCTGCCTCAAAAGTCCTGTTAATATTTAGTATATATTTATAATTTGACATAGTGAAGGATTGATGTGATCATTGACAGGGAAGTAGGATGACTCATTTTCCTGTCCTTCCTGACTACCACTGCTGACTTCTTTACTTCTCTGGGCTCACCAGAGGAGGAGCTCAGACAACTGACAGGTTCTGAGCAGGCTTAGAGAGAGCTGGACACTGCTCTGTTCTCTTACAGTCCTCAAAGGCTGCTGAAGGGTTTTTCAAATCTCACAAGTTTTCTTTGTGCTGACAGTGCCTGTGATGGTCTCATGACTTTTTTTTTCTTTTCATTCATTTGCACAGATTAGACTCTATAGGTATTAGGAAATCTGTTGGTGCCATTCCCAATCTCCTACTTCCCACTGGTCAAATTCTATGCCAAGTTGTTACCAAAACTTTTGATGCTCATAAGATCAGGGTGTGACTTTTATTGACCCACATACATATATATATATATATACACACACAATCTTTTGGACCATACAATTAGGTGACTGGATTCCTTCTAGGTTATCTGTGGCTGGTAAGATGAAAGGTTGCTCCTGTAGGCTTTCTAACTGTGCTTCTTGGTTGCAGAATTCTACTTTATTATTGCAAGACAATATTTCTCATTTCCTGTTTTGTACTTAAGGAATGTTCTCTTAGGGGTATAACTAGAGGGAGAGCAAGAGATGCATATGATGAATAATTGCTGTACTTTTTTATGTCTTGGTGCAAACCTGAACTCTATTGAACTCTGTATCAGCCACTCTAGTCAAAGGCTATTTGTAGCAATTATCAATAAAAGTATATTGGAAATAATAATGGATTAATCCATATCTAATTATAAGTTTATGTTCTCCCTCAAAATAAATTACATGGCATTTTGACAGTACTATGGGTATGCAAGTATGGAAAATACTCATGCTGTCCTCAACCTATTCAATTTAGAGAGCAGTTGGTTTAAATGTTGCATTTCAGAGGAAAACTTTAATTTGTTCAGCTTAATGAATGATGATTAAAGACAAAATGGTTCTTAGTTTAATTTGTTATGTAGGTTTCAGATTTGGTTTCAGGATATTTGTCTTAATTGTGGAAGGTTGATTACAGTTCATTTGCAAATATATGTGGCTTTCCTAATAAAAAGTGCCCGAAACAAATCAGGCTAGTATGTTGGCTAATTGTTGGCTAAAAGGAGATTTGCAGACAGTTTAACAAATTTGGGGTGGAGGGAGTAGAGTTTTCCAGAAAGTTGTTAAAAATGTAAGTGTCACTTAAAAGCTGGATAATCCTTTTGCCTTTGTATGGATTCACAAAGAGCAAAAGATGCTGGTGGCCTGTCATCCTAGAGTGTTGAGTTGTCTGAATCACAGAGCTGCATCAGAATGACTCATTCTCGTTATATTTTGCCATCCCTTCTGGGAAAGAACTGCTATCTCTCTCTTTCTCTCTCTCTCTTTGGAATTTCAGTTTGTACATTGTCCTTTTCTCCTCCTGCTGAAGTTTTTGTTCTTAAATATGTCTGCAATTAAGGTTGGCCTTTTCAAAAGGCCAGGTGCTGTATTTCAGGTGCAGCTTCTTATAGATCAGCAAGTTTTCTGCAAGTATTCCTTCCTTCAAGTAAATAACACCCTGCATAGTCTCTGTAGGCGCTTTGCTGTGTAACTGGAGTCCCATGTCAGTGTACAGGAGCGTATTAACACAAGCACTGTCTGCAGACTCTTGCAGGGTGCAAATACCTTTGCTGTAATGACACCAAAACTGTTCAGAATAGAGATGCTGATCTTTACAAAATGAGCAAGTGAGCAGCCATTGAAAAAAGGCCCTTCTAAAAGATGATGACCAACTATTGCCAAAAATTCTTTGCATTCAGTTCCCCTCAACTCAGAATCAAGGTTTCTTGGAGAAAACAGTGCATATTTGCCTCCATAAATCAGTTCTAGAACTGGTGAACGAGGGATGGCATCCAAAGGTTTGAGGTGAAACTCGCCGCATGGTCTCCTAATCTCTCTGACTGTAGAGAGGCATTGTATTTTCAGGCCAGATTTCCAAGGTGATATTGGGGGGGTGAGTGTAGGGAGTCCTTTCTCCGGAAACTGTTATTTTCCTTTATTCTTATCTTCTCCTATAACCTTGATGAAATAGTAGCTGATGTGTCCTTCCACAAAGTCCTTAGAATTGTAACTCACTGCATTTTTCCCAAGGACTTTTCAGGTATATGTGAGTGTTACTGCCAAATTCTTGTCAGCAACACTCAGGGTAAAAGCTCCTGACTGTTCATCTCTGGCAAAAATGCTACAGGATTTGCTTCTAAAATTGATAAGTCCACACAAGATGAGAGATCAGGCCAAGGAGGCAGAGTGATAATATCAACCTGAATAAAATAGCCCTTCTTAGCATTTCCAGGGAATAGTATTTTATAGTATCTTCTCTTCTTTCTTTCCTTTTTTTCCTTTCTTTTTTCTTTTTTTTTCTTTTTTTTTTTTTTGTTTTTGTTTTTTGTTTTGGCTCTGTGGCTACTCATGTCTTGATAATATTCTCAGATCTCTTTTTTCCCCAAACTTTATGAGGCCATGCCTCACCATTTCTCATCCAGGAAATCAAAGCTCAGGTTATTTGATGCAAGATTTCCTCTGGAGTTGGCAGCAATTTTAAGGCTCAGGGCCAGACTATCTTTCACATGCTGGTGTTCGCCGTACCATTTCAACCTGAAATGCAGTTAAACACTGTAGAACTGTTTAGCTAGGTATTTTCATTATTGTCAAATAATCATTTTTAGAAACCATTTGGTTTAGAAACCATTGGTCCAATGGTTTACAAACCATTCATTTCAGCAAGATATTTTTCTTTGGCAATGGCTAAAGAGTTAAGGAATTAAGTTTTTCTTCCCTCTCTCCTCATTAATCAGCAATTCTGAGTTTCTTTCATTTTATTTATTTTTTTCTCTCTCAAATTTTGTGCTTTTCCTAAAGAACTAGAGAACTAAAGAACTATGAGGAAAGATGGTTAGGGTGATATTTAGTTGAAAAAAGAGATGATTTAGAGGAGTCTTTCTGTATGTAAATTTGCTATAGAGAATATACACGAGGTGTTCAGGATAGACCTCAGGACTTTTGTGGCTTTCTGAGGGAAAGAAGCGTGGCTAAATGATCTCCTGACTTAAATGATGGAGCTTTTTCCTTGTGATTTTTGTCTCCTTGAGGTTTTTCTCTGAGCTATGCATCACCTTGAATAGACAAAGATTGCATTCACATTCAGCCATTATGAAATAAGCTTGGAAGCTTTATTGGCATAGAACCAAAAACTTTTATCGGAAGGTGTAGGCAGGAAAATGGAGATGGCATATCATAGGTGCCTGCGATCTGATTAAATCAGCATGTATGATGTTTAAAACTAAATCCACTGTAAATGGAAACGCTCTATCATAGTTTAATAATTTTTAGTCAAATGATTGCTTCTTAAACATCGAAAGAAAGACAAACTCTTCCTTTTCTTCTTCCTTTGCTCTTTTTCTTTGCCCGTTATCTCCCTCCCCTCTCTGTCCCAGGCAGAGCCTCAAAATGAATGCTAAGTCTTGTGGGGATTGGAGCACTTGAAGGACCTTAGAAAGACTAGACGGAATTAGAGTTTCAGTTGGAATGTGCTGCTGCTCTTTTAAAGGTGTATTTTAAAGATATATATTATGTTTCATCTACTAAAATAATGCTTTACTGCATTTTTGTAAGCTTAGAAAAGCTTACGTACAATTGTGTGTTATTTGCCTTCTTTTCTGTGGAAAAGTGTGGTTTTTTTTCTTTTTTCTTTTTTTTTTTTTTTTTTTAATAGCTGAATTTAGATTACAGAGGCGTCATTGAGACTAGCTGGCATTCAACCAGATTCTGATAGCATCACAGTGTGCTATAGGTCAAGACTTAATTTAGTCTGGCTTCTAGTGAAGTGAACAGATTCTCCTTTAATGTCATCTCTTTGTTCCTGACATAGAATAATAGCTATTTCTATTTACATCTCATTTTCAAGCCATAAAATTTCTGTACTAGCACTAAAAATGGAAGAAGGGTGTAGGATAAAGATAGTGACCTTGCTGAAATTAAATTATTTTTGGAAAAAAAAAAAAAAAAAAAAAAAAAAGTAGGTGGTGGGAATTTGGTTTGGGAAAATTGCTTTCTTTATCCTACAGATGAAAAAATAAAGGTAAAATTAGGTTTGCATTTCTAAGTTTTTGAGTTAGTGTAGCAATATGGGTTGGTCTACAGAAAACTTCGGGAGAATCAAGTATTTCTATTTCTCTGCATGACCGTGGAAGCTGTTCAACATAATCTTTAAAGACCAGAATTACAAAAATAACAGCACTGGTGACAAGAGTGATGCAATAACTGAAAATTTACTTAGGTATAAGATCAAACTAATCAGTTTTGCACAAATTATCATACATACGAGATTACAATAGCCTGTTCTTCACCTTCCTGCTTTTTTCCAAATTAAACTATTAGACTTACCCATGTAGACACCAGTCTTCAAATTTTCTTGGCAGAAGAAGGGAAAAATGCATGTTTTTCATAGCAGCATATCTCAGAAGTATCTCTAAAGCCAGATGACCTTTCATGCTTTCCTAATGTTTAAAAAAAAAAAAAAAAAAAAAAAAAAACCCAATTTTTCTGCAATTAGCTGTTTAAAAACTGCTTCCTTCTTATGAGAGTCTCTTCCATGTAGCTTGAAACTGTTGGAACAAACTATTCAATACAGTAAATTTTGGAACTTTTTGGACAAGATGAAACAGAACCACAGAAAAATCTAGGTTTAAAGGGGTCTCTAGAGGTGATATCTTTTAAAGCCCCACTCAAAACAAGGCTATGTTGTTTGACGAAGTTGCTCAGAGCTGTGTGCAGGTGAATTTAAAGATCTCTAAGGACAGAGATTACACAGCGTCTCTGGTTATCCATTCTGTGCATAGCAGCCTCTATGTGGGGACTTCTTTCATCATTGCCAGCTAGATCTTCTGTTACTGCATCTTCTGCGTTTTGCCTCTTGATTTTTGGAATGCCCCTCTGCGAAGAGTCTGGTTCCATATTCCTAAAAGCTCATTTTAGTTGGTGAAAGAGGCTGCTATTATATCTCTTTTTGACAGATTTAAGAAGCCTGGCATCCTTAGCTTCTCCACTGCCTGTCACACACCTTTAGCAAAGTTAGCCGCCCTCCACTGAACTCTTTCCAGTTGTTGGCATATCTGTCCTGCTGAGGGGCCAAAAACTAGACACAGGGCTCCAAATGTAGCCTCGTTCTTATATCTGTGTGCGTGCACACATATTTACATGTCACATACGTTATAAAAATAAAATGTAAGGGGTATTTTATTGATTATTCATTCTCACAGTTACGTGAAGCCTTTCATAAATCTGCAATAGGCATTTAGTATTCCAAACCTGACTTTTTCAGACTTGGGTCCTTGTTACAAATATTAGACTCTTTATTTGTAAATAATATTGTGTCTTCTAGTTCTTTATACTCTCCTTGTGTGTTCAATCAGTTGCTTAGGATCTCTCATGCTAGTTTTGTTTAGCAGTAGTATTTGTGTGATTTTCTCCTTAACATTTATTGGGATCTGAGGTCTATATACATGGAATCTTTAATCACCATTTTTAGGCATCTTTAACATCTTGAATTCATTTAAGCAGATGAAAGAGAGCAATAGGTAAAGTCTTAAACATTCTGGATAGCCAGATGCTCCTATATTTTGCACAGAGATCTCCCAGCTGCTGTCAGCTTGACAAATGAACTGAGCTTGGAATGTGTCCCCTGTTTACTTTAATGACCAAAGGTTAAGGCTTTCCAAAAGCCATGTTCTGGTTCTACATTAACATGTGCAGGCCTGTTAGCAAGGAAGCTTTATATTTACTAGTTTGCTCTGTACTACATTTCTGCTTTAGTGCCAGAATTGCTGTCAGAAATACTTACAAGCATTTAAAACGAAGTGTCTTCAGACTTAAGCTCCAGACACAGAATCTTCCAGCTATCTTCTCCAAGTGCGGAATACTTGGGGAAGGTGATCGAGGGCCTTATTTAAATAGCTGCCTTCATGCCATGGAATTGAAAGGCAATTCTTGTTTGGCTGTGTTACCCAGATCTGTTTTTTGAATGTTTTATAAAGTTGCTACATATCAAAACTGCAATCTATCCTGCTCAGTACACATACAGATACTTCAGCTAGTTTTAGATATTATTCATTATTCCAACTCTTGCAAGCAAGTTTAAAACAAATGTGTAGCCATTACTGTATATTCTGCTACTATTTATGGTAAAGGTTGATATCAAAATACACATGCTGTCCTACCGTAGGAAATTCCCACACTCAGAATCCACAGATTATTGTCATAATGTAAAAGGTTAAACTTACTGGCATATTAGTTGGTAGGTAATGCAGCATGTGGGATCAGAATTTAGAAGACATTATTAACTATGTTATCCTCAGGCCATTAAAATAATTGTTATAAAATTCAAGGTATTAAATATGATAAAGCTTTTATTGTTGCTTAATGATTTAGAAATACAGAAAGAGGAAATCCCATGGGTCTAAGCACAGCCAAAATCTCTGCCAAGGTACTATTTGGAAAGATGCCATTTTACCTCCAGGAAAAGATCCTGCCAGAAGCTTGGACTAATAACAGAGTGTTCAGACTCACTGCCTAAATAAGCAGCTTTTGCAGTTTATTGAATAATGAAGATATATAAAAGTATATTAACAAATCCCAATAATGGCATAATACCAACATCTTAGTCCCACATGTGATTGGAAAGAAACAGAGAGCATAAAGGAGCAGAAAGAAACCATCCACTCATAACAGAGAATTCACCTGGTGGAGAGGATGTTTAAGTACCCTGAAAGTAGAAAAGGTTTTAATTGGAGCTTGCAGTCAACTGAGGGCACAAATTAGTTGGAAACTAGGAAAGGCTTCACTAACTCATATTTGCAAAACTCCTGGTTTAATGATATCACAGGATCCTTAAATTTTCTACTCACAGCATAAAAATTTGTAATCTCTTTACTTTCCTCAGTAAGTTTTCTCATCTTTTAATTTTCCTTTTACATGATGTAGCTTTTACCCACTTTATTACCCCAACTTATTACCCCTTTTCCATGTCATAGTATCCATAAAAATCCATGAGCTTCTTTGCATTGTAATCAACATAGACTAAATTCTACTGTCTTTGACAATACAAGTCATAGTCATAGAGCAATTTTATCCCATATTTCAGTTATCGGTATTGTTTTCATTTGTGCTCTGGACAGCCAGTGTGAGCTTACATTCAAGGAATTTCATCTTTAAACTGCCTTGCTTTATACCCACTCTTGTTCTGAGGTAGAATTTGTGACTCAAACTCCTGCTATTGTATTCTGGGGAAGGAAGAGAAAGCCTGGATTCCTATACACGGTGACATTTGCTGGCCCTGGGATCATAAAATGAGAAGTTATGTTGCTGTGTATGTTCCAATTGCTGCGTGCCTAAAATTACTCCTTTGAACTTGCTGTGAGGTCAAGGAATTTTTTTCTTTCCTTAATGGAATTTATCGTATAGATGAAACTCTGGTCAGATTTATTTCAAACTGTTCTTTTCAAAGCTCTTTTTTCCTTTCATTTCGGAGAACTCCTGGAAAAAAATGTTGCTCTAATGAACTCCTAGTCCTGTATTTCACTTTTGTAACAGTTTTTGCAATGTTACATAATTTAAAAATCTCTCTGGTATTATGCACTGTGCTTTTTTTAATGGAAACTTAATTTCTCTTAATTTCTGTGCTTTGTTTGAGACATATTATCCATTGGGAGTATTTCTTTTTTGAATTTAGAATTTTGAAACATTCATTTATTTGTTAGTCAGTGCTTTGGCATTATATGGCTGATCAACCTCAGTGCAGAGACAGGAGGTTGAGGCCAGGCCACCTATCAAAATATTGTACTCTTAGTTCTTGCTGTAATCCCCCAGGATTAATATTTCTGTAGCAACATTTACATTTCTCAGTTCAGGTCTATAATTAGCCTGTTTTGTCTGTTTTCAGGAAGTGTTTTGAATGAAACATGTAATAGGAATTAATTACGAACAGGTGGAGAGTACATTCAAGTCCTCCTCATTTTTGACTTTATCCTTTTTTTGTGTTGTGTCTGGCATTTCTAGAATTTATCTAACTTTTAGAGTGCAGCTTTTGTGTCACTAATAATTAGTTTCATTTAGAAAGATCTGTTGTTCCATTTAAGGATTTTTTTTGTAAAGCTTCTCTGTGTCTGTGATACAATTTGTCAAAGTGTTCCAGATTTTTCAAGACTAAGGATGTGCTATTTTGCTTCAGATATTAGCACAATTTTGTCAAGAAGTTTCTAAGAAATACTAAGCAAAGAAAAAGTGTGAGAGGGAGAGAGATTAGAAGGGAAAAACGAAAAAAGAAAAACACTCCTGTTCCTCACAGTAAAAGGGATATAAATTACAATATTAAAATTGCTGATAAGGAGAGTAGGACTTATACCTGTGGATGAGTGCATGGGGCATTTAAGTTTTTTGAAATTAAAGCTATTTTCAAGTTGCAGTGTAAGTAAAATTTCTGGCAAATAATTTGCATTAATGGTATTCAAGTCGATCAGAAATAATTAGTCTTAAAACGGAGGGAGTTTCCTTCAGCTATCTGCACAGCTCTGACGCCTGAAAGACTCTTCTTAAGTAAATGTTTGAAGTTAAGCAGAAAATATTCTGCCTAAGCACATACAGAAACAGACAGCAAGTTAATAAATTTAAATAAGATTTTATTACTAATTTATTCATTTGTAGATCTTGCTTTGTAGGCCAATTTGTTGTTGGCTTTTCGTCTTAACTCCGGAGAATGGGAAACTTGTCTTTCATGGCAAAGTGCTTGCAGCTGTGTGTGTGTGTGTGTGTATGTGTATGTATATACTTATATATACAGATATTAAGAACTACTCTTTCAAAGGGGACCACCCAGGACTTGGGGCGCCAACCTTTCCTTCTTCTTGTCCACATGGCAAAGACAAGTTGCCGCAGCCAAATGTAATTCCTGGAAAGGATGTACACCTCCAAGGATTGATAGGAAGACAAACTACATGCTGAATATGAATAGGAAATTTGTAAGGTCTCTGTCTATTTAAAAAAAAAAAAAAAAAGTCTCCACATTGTGAAAGCTTTTCATGCTAATGGTGTTCATCTATTCACCAGCAACTCAAAGTGAGATGGGTTCTTTGCCACCTTTTTATATGAATACAGTCCAATGTAGAAGAGTAATTTGAGTAATGGAAAACTGATTGGTTCCCACAAACATTGATCTTCCAATACTTTTACAGACAGTCTCCAGAATTTTCCTAGGCACGAGTGAATGCATAATGCTTACACTGTGCCAATTTTTGAAGAAATAAAATTTAATTGAATTTTAAATTCAGCTAGTGCTAAAGCTTGCTGCTTTGTGTACTAACACAGCTGCAGTCTGCACATGTTCCAGCACTGCTGTACTTGGATGTCTGCCCTTGGAAAAATCTTGCCATATCTGAAGCAGATTTATATTTTTAATAGATTTTTGAGGTTTACTCACAAAAACTCCCATTCAAATGGCTACTTGAAAAGCAAAGTTGAAAAATAGTGCTGTGTCATGTGAGGTGCTGGTTTCGGGTATAATTCTGGCAGCCCATAGATTTCAAATATGAGAAACTTGGTTAGTTCAGCATGGGATGATCTTCAAACTGTGAATAAACCACAAGATGAAATAAAAACAAGCATGACTTTCCTTAAAAAAATGATTCATGTGCATTATGTTCACTGACCATAAGAAAGAGTTTTTGCTCTGATATTGATAGTCAGCTCAGTGCCCTGAGCAACAGCCCTGCTTCACATTTATGCTGTGTTCACTTCATAACGTGCTTGTAATTTTCCCTGGTTTTGGTTATGGTCTTTTGAATAAAGAACCCTTCAGTGATGCTTTTCTAGGTCACACAAGCTGAGAATGGGGCCCTGTCTTATTTGAAATTCTAAAGCTGAAAGATTATTTCATAGTAGGGTAGTACATGTCATACCGTGTTGGGGACTCTGCTGTGCCAGTCACTACATATACTTGGAATAAGCAGCCTGTCCATGTCCAAAACTAATATCTAAATTCAGTAGTGCAGAGAGTGTCTTGCTTACACATTGCCCAGGAATGCACTTCTTATTAATGAGCTGTATTACTTAGAACTCCTAATCACAGGGCACATGAATAGCAGTCCATCTCACAGAACTCTCTCAGTGTTTAAGACGGGAAGATGGAGTGGTGTGAAGATGTGCTTGGAAATGCTGTGGAGGGCTAGTATAGAAAATGGCAGAAGAAAGAATGTTTTCATAAGCCAGCTCGGTGAACAGCTGCATCTTGTCTGATTTTATCACTTTAATGAAAAAATCTGAATGCTACTTAAATAACGAGAGTTACTTCAAATCTATATACAATCAGTATGTACAGGGGCTGCCATGATAAAGATACTGGAAAAAAAATGAGAAAAACAGTATTGCGAAGTGGCACTGCAGACAAGCCTGCGAGGATTTTGTTGCGTATGGAGTTTTTTGTTTTGCTTTCCCCCCTATAACTTATCAGGAAAGAGAGCATGAATATGTTTGTGGAGGAAGGTATAAATGAGCAATGGAAA
This sequence comes from Microcambeva ribeirae, assembly GCA_035222435.1. Lineage (NCBI taxonomy): Eukaryota > Metazoa > Chordata > Actinopteri > Siluriformes > Trichomycteridae > Microcambeva > Microcambeva ribeirae. The sequence goes on along the minus strand of JAYECN010464170.1, from coordinate 4,388 downwards.
TGGGTATTGGTAGCTGACTTGAGGGATCAGGATGTAGCAATTTGCATACACATATATTAAGAGCTTTAGTATCTTGTCCAGGATGAGCTGGATAAGCGGGTTTGGTGGACTTTTGAGAAGTTTGGTACATTATTGTTATTGATGAGGAATGTAATTATTAACAGTAACCTTTCATGCCAAAAGCCATGTAAGTATCTGGAAAAACAGCCTGTCAAGTTGTGGCACTGTTGCTGGTATAGATTAAGCCAGGGGACAAGAGGTTCAGTGGGTCACCAAGAAGCCATCCTGCTTTTCTATTACGTTGTTTCTTTGGAGTGCGGTAACCTTTCGTGAGCAAAGGAAAGCTCGTCTTCCCGGTCCCTCCAGATTTATATCCGCTTCCCTAAAAGGTGTCTTGTGCTGTCTTGGAATAGAGAACATTTCAGCCTCACTGCTCAAGCACAGGGCAGATGGTGCCCTCACAGACTTTAAATCAGATATCAGCATGTTGTCACTGGTGATAGTGAAGTGCTGCTGTTAGCCCAGTTCTGCACGGCAGTTGCTGCAATGTCAGAAAAAGAGGAGAGAGGAATTTTTCTTCAGCAGGTGCCGTGCCCAACCTTTGGGTCATGCGAACTGGGTCATGTTACTCCTTGCCTTGCTGCAGTGCAGCTGACGGAAAATGATCCGAGCGAGGTGCACACGCGCAAGCGAGTGCTGTGAGCGAAGAAAGAATATAATCGGTTTCAGCACAGGTAGCAGGCTGAGGGAATTAGGTATTTAATACGTTCATGGTTTGCAGCTTTACCAGGGCTATGGATGATAATGGACCTCAGTATGAATTTTAAAAATATACCACATTTATCATCATCAAGGGGTACCAAACCCCCCAAACTTACTTTTAAGTAAAACCAATACAAAGTTGTCAGTTACATTCAGTTCTTTAACTGAATGCAATTTGGCATGTGTTTAAGTGTGAGTAGGCGTCCCTTTTCATTTGTGTCACTTTTATCATTACCATTTGAGTATTATTGCACTAACGTTATTCAACTGGTTTGAATTACTGAATTGCATTTCACAGTTTCTTCTTAAAATGGGGCAGAAGTGTGAAAAACTTGAAAAAGTTTATGTAGAACAATTTCTTTTTTTTTTTTAGGGTACCTCTTTAGGAAATGTGATGATTTTTACTGCTGACCTGGAAAGTTGTGTAGGAGTTAAGTATGTATGAGGTATGTACCAAATACAAGTTAAATAGCCTTAAACAGACCTTACCAGAAGAGATCTTTTTTTTTAAAGGAAAGAGACAAGCATTGCATGAGCAAGGCCAAGGCCAAATGGAAAGAACCATATCAACATCGGAAAAGTTGGTCAGGTGGTTTTTTTTTTTTTTTTTTTTTTTTTTTTCAGTGAAAGTAGATAAGTGAATGGAAGTCTATGATAGAGGGGATTGCACAGAGTAACAGCACTTTAGATCACAGTGTTTGAGTTAAAATTTTAAGTGCTCCAATAAGAGGTACCTGAGTCTCACTGTTTTTGCTATCTGATTCTGTGCTGCACCTCTTGACAGGCAGCAGAGAAGATTCAGTGTTGGGGGAGATGTAGCCCCCACATCCTGACTGCCCCTTACGCAGGGTGGGTCTCATTTAATGTCTCATCCTTCAAGAGGCCTTTGAAGATGCAGTCACAGATAAGCCAAAGCACTTGCTATTGCAAGGGCATGTTAATGATATGTGTTACCCAAAAGATATATGTCAGGATACGTTGAGAGCAATTTTAAAATTGATAAATTAATCATGCCGAGTAAAAATGAATAAACATCACTGGTGAAAGGATAAGGTTGATTTCTCCAAGAAACCATCCTGTTGCAATGAATCTAACTACTTTAAGGAGGATGTCAGAACTGTTGAAATCTATAAATAAAGTGTGTGTGGTTTTTTTTTTTTTTTTTTTTTTTTTTTTTAAATAGAGAAGGAAACTGGCATGTATAGTGAGTTTGAAGGGGGACAAAAAAATTTAACAGATATAACAAGAAGAAAGTGCTGAGGCTGCACCTATATGAGAAGCTGAGCTGACTACAGAGGCAGCATCAATCATGGCCAGGCTCAGATAACCCTTAATGCTAAGCAAAGGAAAAATAGTTAGATCACCCATTTGGATACTTTGGCATGATTCTGTCATGGCAATGAAGTGATTTTCATGGGAAAAAAAATTATCTTTGCTTTTAGGCAAAATGAGTTTATTATGATTCACGGTTTTACTGCAAGTATAAGAAAAATTGAAAATGACTAACCTATTAAAAGTCAAATATGACTTATGACTGGTTCTCTTCGTTATTTTCTTTACCTATTTTAATGTGTGTGTATATATATACATACACAAATTTAAATACATCAAAATATACAAAGCAGGCTTTATAACTGCAATAAGCTACAAAGTGTAATCACAGTAACATCACTACGTAACTGGAACTGAGGCAAAAGAGAGAGAAAACAGCTTCAACCCCTGAGGTGGGACAATCAAGATGCTCAGGGATCTGGATCCCAAGCTGCATGAAGACACGTTGAGGGAATTGAAGGTGTTTGCTTTGGTGACAAGGAGGCTGCAAGGTCATTGCCACCCACTGTCCTTTCTAGTCAGTGTTTCCATGATTCAACAATCTGGCTGAGTTTGGGCAGAGGGTTTGGTAAGCAGCATGGTCCTACGTATGGAGGAATGACATTGTACCAGGAAAGCAAAGAGCAAAACCTCTTTTCCAATATATGCCTTAAAATGACACTTGTAACTCTTTATTAGTCTTTATACAGAACTATCTTTACCTTAGCCATTATGTAAATAAAATGTTGTTATGAAGGGAGGCCTAAACTAGGATGAGAAGAGGAGGCAGTCATGCTGAAGAAGAATCACGAAAGCAGGACAGAAACTGGCAGTCTTGGTACTCTGGAGGAAGCAAGCACTTTTAGATGGGATAATTTTTTAAAATAAGAAGTTTCTATTTTATCTGATGTTACTTGGAAATAAAATTATGGCAGGAGATATAACCTTTCATAACAGTGAGCTGAATAATCTCATAGCTTGAAGATTTAAAGATCTTAATAACTAGTAATTTTTGTTTGCACTAAAGCTGGTAGCCGCATGAGTTAATAAAAAAAAAATACTGTAATTTATGTGGAAGAAATACTCTAAAACATTTTAGACAATTTCCTGTCTTTAATGCTATTTAGATTTTTCAACTGACAGAATGTTTTTTACACATTTAATGAGAAGTTACGAGTAAGCTATGAAAGCTTGCTAATTTTAGTAAGCTTTCTGAAGTCATGAGAACAGTGTTGTGTCTTTGAAAAACACTGTGATTCTTATGGGAGCAGAGGATTTCAATGGTGATTGTTTTTCTTATTTTTAGGATTGGTTGATTCAGAGTGATTTATTTAGTCTACTGAAATCCAGGAGGGTCTACTGATTTACATAATCATTTTTAATGACATTTTGCTTTTATATGTTTAGAAAAATTTCCAAGAAAGTTTATATTCATCGGTTGCTATAAACAGTGTAACAGTGTATTGCAGCAAAATTATACTGTTTGTTAAATATGGCAACAAACTAATTTTTAGTAAAGGCTGGAATAAAGCTTTAATAAAGTTTTAGTAAAGCTAGGATTTAAGCTAGGCACCCCCCCTAACTGTAAATCAGAATACTTGTTTTTGATAAAAACGTGCACATTCCACCTAACATCACCACCATTTATGGAAAAGGGGGAAAATAAAGGTCAACACACACTTTTTTTCAAAGAGAAATAGTCATCTGATCTGATGTATGTCATATACTTGGTTTAAAAAAACAACAAATTGAGAACCTGTAACTGAAATGGCTTCTGCCTGTTATGCTTGTTCCTCATGGTAAAATAAATGGAAATCTGGCCTCGCTTCCCTTGAAAAATGCACCTAACTTCTGTTTTCAAATGAGAGGGCCTGACGGTCCAGTGAGGTGAGGCCTGGTGCCAGCAAGTGGCTCCTGGCGAAGCAAGGAGAGAAAACTTGCAGAACACAGAAACAAAGGGAACGCAGTGGTGGGGCTGGGCCGGGGGGAAAGCAAGGGAGAGGCCTGACCAAGCCCAGAGGAAAACTTAGGCCAACAAAATCTCTCCTTCACAGGGCGCAGTGTAACATGGTACAGAGGTGGCTGAAACGTAGGTTAGTTGGATTTGTGTTCACAGATTTATTTATTTTTTTTTTTAATGTAATTTTTTTCATGTATAAATAGAGGAAACAGCCACAAACTGAAGCACCAGAAGTTCCACAGGAACTTAAGGAAAAATTTCTTGCAGTGAGGGTGCCAGAGCCCTGGCACAGGCTGCCCAGAGAGGTTGTGCAGTCTCCTTCTCTGGAGATCTTCCCAACCCGCTTGGACACAGT
>JAYECN010464165.1:0-18608 GCA_035222435.1 Microcambeva ribeirae | reverse complement strand
GGAGCGGCGCACAGGCCGCGGGGGGAGGGGAGCGGGCCGGGGGCGGGCGGGGGCCTCGCCGGCGCCGCGCTGCCCCTCGAGCCGGTTCCGCTGCGTAAAAGCAGCTCGGGGCGCCTCAACGGCCCGGCCATAGCGTGGTCGGGAGCTCCAGGCAGGCGGGAGGCACCGGGAGAGCGGGGCTGGGGGGATGAAACGGGTGCCGGGGGCTCGGTCCGGCCCGGCCCGCTCGGGGGCGGGGGAGGCGGCTGGGCCCCCTCCACGGGCCGGCGTTTTCGTGGCCCCGCTAACACCCAAGCTGAGCGTGGGGCCGCGCAGGCAGCGAGCGTTTTCTCTTCATTATCCGCCCCTCCATTATACAACAAAATAATCTTTACTTTTTAAAGTTTTTGTCACGTAATTTAAAACGATTCTCCAATGAGATACGGTTCCCGCTTCAAGTTGGCAACTTGGCTTTTGCAGCCTGCAGCTGGGCCGTAGAAACTGCGCGCGGTCGTGGCAGGTGATCGGCTAAAGCTAAGGCAGGACCTGCTCCAGGTCGCTTTTGATGCTTTTTGAAGGTTAGGTGGCCATGCGTCTACTGAGGAGAAGCAGGAAAAATGGCAGACTGCTCTCATGTGACGAAGTCAGGCTGTGTAAAGTTCACTCCCTGCAACTGCTCCTCAGTTGCTCTAGAGGATCACAACCGACACAACTGAAAATATACTCTTCTGTAATTAAATCATGAAAGTACAAAGTGGAATGTAGGGGCAAGCTCTTTCCGCTTATTTTTTTTTATTATTTTTTTGTCCGTTTTTTATTATTTTTTTACAGGCATGTGTTACACTGTTCTAAACCAGTGATGTGTAAGGGTACAAAGCATCCTTTCCAAACACGTGAGGGAGTGGCATGTGCACTGTATTTTCAATTTCCTCTAGAAATAGGGGACAAAAATATTCTAACGTGACTAAACAGAAGTTCTGACAGGTGGTTGCTTCCACTTCATTCATTTCAACATGTTGCTCCCCAGTAAGACTTAGTTGTACATACAGTGCTTTGTGTTTCTCATACAACAAAATACACTTCATTTTTGATGACCCTGTTTTTCAGGTATGTGTGACTTTAGACCAACAATGATGTGTCTTAGTGTCTGAAATCTAACCACAGTTTTAGAAATAGGCATATTTTAATTCCCGTATCTCCTCTGGATCTAGTAAAAGCCTGATGCACATGTCTGACCCAGAAGTAGTTTGTGAAATTCTGATAACCATATGCTGAAGCATGGTATTAAAACAGGGAGTTTCATTTGAACACCAGTTATGAGGAAGAAAATTGTACTTGCTGAAATCTCCTCTGTGCGTTCATTTTTTACATACAAGTAGTTGTGTAGAATTATTTATGCGTAAAGTTAGCATCTTCATAAATTCAAATTTGGGGTCTTTTGTGTAATTTCTGTGTTGATCATAGGTGTGTGTATGGTGTTAGATAATGACATGAAGCCTAGTTCTTAAATTGCCCTCTGAACTTCCCCCGCAAGCTGTGCTTGCGAAGTGATACATACTGAAGTTTCGAACATATCAGACTTTTTCGATGAGGGGGAAATTTACAGTAAAATATTCTTAAATTTCCTTTTTTTTCCTCAATGCAAATGGAGAAAGTTAAAAGATATTTGGCAAAGGGTCTCAGTGTTGTTCACAGAATGATGGAAAGTGAGTGTAAGAAGAACTGTAGTATGGTGGGCAGAGGAATCAGCTGTTTCTCATTTTCTCCTACCAAGAGGTAGTAGGGACTACAGGGGTGTACCCCTCTCTGCTTCACCAAATGCTTAGTTATTTTACTGAGAGTGAAATAGTTTCAACAAAGAAGATCAAGGTTATCCCAAATTACTCTGTGGGTCAAGAATTCCTGAATTTACTGGCCAAAACAGCACCATTCTAGCATACGTTTGTAGAAAGAGAATGGTGGTTTTATAGTGGCAACTTTAATTGCAGCAAGCATGAGCTCTGTGCTGGGCTTCCTATACATGGTAGAGGTGACCTGTTTCCAGGTTTACTGTGCCTTCTCCTTCTGTAGAAGGGGAGGCTGCTGGCTCTTTGCCAATGCACATGTGAGAGGAGATGCCCTTAGTTGCATCAGGTAGTTGTATGATCACTTGGGATCTATTGAACTGTGGCTGCAGCAATTTCTTGAATGGGGGGCGACCTGAGTTCAAATCACCGCTGTAAATTTGGTATCCTCTATTATATTGGTATCCTCTTTTCAGAAAAAAAAAAAATAGTAGTTTGAGGGGGAAGAGAAAAGCACTAGTAGCATTACATTTATGCAAGTTGTTGTGGTTGAAATTGTTTGCCCCGTTCAGCACAAACGTTAATAATTTTGTCTGCCTTAGGTTCCAGTTTCACTGAGAAGTTCAGTTTACGTTCTTTGGGTTATAGGCTTCTTTTGATGGTGTGTGATTACATTGCAGCGAAGTTAACAAGTTTCTGCCTGTCAGCTAATTGTGATAAGTGTGTGATCTTAACTGCCCCTCTGAATTGTGAGGCAAAACTCAAGTGCAGAGGTTTGAGCGGGCATGTCGCGCTTAACAGTTGCGGTGAGCCGAAAAAGAGCACTCGCAGTCAGCTCCTTTGGCAACTCACACACCTTATGTAACTTGATCATGTTTGATTGTGTTGCCCATAGCCTTAATCCTGTCCTCTGTATCTGTATTTTGAAAGTGAACCTACTGGTTAATTTCTCTCTCAAATTTTTGCTTCTCTACAGAAGTAAGTGGATGTTTGGTATTGACTTCTTTTACTTTTCTGTTAAGTTCAGTGGCACTTTAAGCAAATACCACACAGTGAATAGGTTGAATTTGACAGTTACGAAAAGTGTTTCTCCCCTCGCCGAAAATATTTAAAACTCTCTTCTGGAAGAATTGGTTAGAATTCATGCATTGTTTGGTGTATATAGTTTGTCTTATTAATAGAGCAATGTAAATAAATCACAAAAGATAGCTTGTTAATGGTGCAAAACTTAAAACAAACAAACAAAAAAACTTCAGAAAACACATTTACCCTGGTTCATAGAATTGGTAACCCTTAACCTGGCTTAATTTAGGGGATATATGTTTCATTTGTTTTAATTTGGAAAACTTGAAAGATAACTTACTATTTATACAAGTTAGAGGCCAGAAATAGAGATTTCCACGCACTTTTGTTGCTGAGAGTAAAATAAACCCAACTTTGCTCTGTTGTAATCTTATATTTGTGTTGAGTAATGCAGTATATTCATTTAACCGTGTGTCTGGTAGGTAATAAGTGCTCTGTACTGCTAAAACCGTAACCTCCCCATTCAGCGTCCCCAGTTAATAAGCAGAATAGATATATCTGGGATTTTTTTTTTCAAATTGCACCTGCAAACTATTACTTTACAGTTTTCCATATTCAGTGCACGAGGCAATTGTATTTTGATCTATAGCAGTCTTCTGCTAAGAGCAGAGTTCATTTTGGAGTTTGCAAGCTCTATTATAATTATAATCTCCTCTCCCTCCCCCAGTCCTTTTCTTTTTCATTCTGTTGTGCCAGGAAGCTTTATCTCCTGCTTTGGGAGAGAGCTACATTCCCAGATTTTGACTTGGATAATTGAAACATGGGTAACCTTTATTCTCTGGTGTTCCTTGTTCTTCCCCCACTCCAGGTCCTATATATAGGGTTTGGCAGGATATCCTTCACAGTGATTCTCCAGCAGTTTACTGAAACTTGTGAATCCTCCTTAGTTTTTCTCTGATGCACTGCAAAGCCACAAGGACCCAAGCACCAGTGTTAGTGTTTGAAGGAAAGAATGACCATCGTCATCTTTTGGGCATTCTGGTACCTTTCATCTCTTTTGGAAGACAGGGGAAGTTGCTACCTGTTACTGCTGTGTAAAACACTTCCCATATTCCAGGAGGTGCAGTAGGCTGTATTTTGAAGTGATTGCTACCTCCCACATATCCAGGAAGAGTGCTTAAGGAGCAGTTCAGATGTTATATGGATGGTGTGTAGAGGGGGAAGCAAGAGTGCCGTTAAAATTTATTTACCCTATGCCCGAGACTGAAATCTTTGCAGTAGTAATATGCACCTCTTTGGGAAGGAAGTTGCTTTGTTTGTTTTTATGACCTTGTTGCAGTAACTGAGAGAACAGCATCACTATGTTCCTGAAAGATGAAGGGCAGTCTTTTTCTTCTGGGCTAGCAAAACTGTTTCCAGAAATGTGGAAAGTTGTGATGTCTTAATAGAGGCTCTTGGTGGGAGAAGAATGAGATGAACAGCTTTTCAGGAAATGTGCAAGACTTAGGAGTGTAGAATAAAAAAACACTGATCCTAAGAGGCAGATAAGTTTCAAAAAATTATGTTACCATTTTTATTTGAGTGTTTATGTAAAGATATTTCTCCCCAGTGATTCTGATTTTGTGAATAGTCTTTTTAGGCAATAGAAATAGCTTAGTGGATGAAGTATTATTTTGCTTGATTGCCTGGGGTTCATATCTGGTCAAATTTAAATCTCACTTTATTTTGCAAAGAATTTAGCCTGACAGCCACGAATTTTATGGTAGTCTCCTACCTTTGGCAGCTCCTTATATTTGATATGCTTCACAGCTCATCCAAGAGTTTAAAATGTGCATTGATCCTCTGAGACGTAACTGAGCAACAGAAGTTTGACAGACATCATAACCTGTTCTCCTTTTCTTAGAAGCTTAAGAAAGCTGAAGAGGAAAGTAACTAGTGGGTTTTATAGGAGGGAAGGAAAACATATCCCTCTAGTAGATGGTCCCTGTTTCCATGTGTATTGTTTAAAAAAACTTCTCACCTTTTAAAGACCTGATTTTGCATTAAGAGTAAAGGTGCTTTGTTAACAATGATATCTGTACTTGTTAGTCGCCTCTAGCATCCTTTTTTTTCTGTAGCTATGTAAACAAGTAATTAGAATTAATTATGTATAGGTAGTTTGGCTGTCTTGGTGATCTTTAAATGCATAAATAAAGTATTCCCAAAGTAATGAATGAGTCCTGACTCCAGGTAGTGACCCAGAATACTGACTGTGCCATCTGTTTACATTCAGTCTGCTTAGAGAGATCTTCTTGGATACACTAAACTTGTTAAAGTTATTGAGGGCTTGTTAGGCTACTCTGTGAAAGTTAGTGAAGGCAGGTTGAATGAGAGTATTGTCAGAGTGGCCTGAATGTTTGAAATCCACTAAACACTGGATTTCTTTCACTAGATCGTGGATCTGTGTTCCCTCCTTTCTGTGGATATGATAAGTATACAACTGTGCTGTGCTCTTTATTTATGCATCTTTATCACAAAGAGACTTCAGCAGAAGAGCAAAGCCAGGGAAGTTGCTTCATAAGTTAAAAGGTAGTTTTACCTTCACATCTTGCCTTTCATACCATATTATTTCGTACTGAAAATGAGTAAGTAGACCTAAGATCACACATCAAGCTTGAGACACAGCAAAAGACCGCTGAACAACTTCTGCACCAGGGACTTATCCCTGGATGACACTGTTTCATTTCTTTCCAAGAAGTTACAGGCTTGGAAAATGCAGGGTTTTCACAGGCCTCTTGTCTTGCATCTTTTCCTGGGTGCCCTGTTCCCTCTCTGCCCTCGCCTGCGCCTATCGCTGCCTGATTTTCCTGTAATGACCTCAGTAATGAAAAGAAGCTGCCAGGATTCCCCCATTTCTTCTTGCTCTTTTTTCTAAGACATGCTCTGCCCAGACATGCTGTCTCTTTAGGCTGCAAAGGCAAGGCTGTGGGGAAGAAGAGAAATAGCCACTCTGCCCTTGGCTTTGAAAGCCTGTAAAACACCCTCAGAAGGGGTAAACTGTAGAATGGCAAAATGAGTGATTTGCTTCTGGCAAGACTGAAGGTTATCGTCCGATTCCTTCTCCTGCTACCCATCCCTCCCAGGGCCGGGATGTGAAATTGGACAGGCTGTAAAGTTTGAGGTGAAAAGCTTGTTATTTCTCTTGCTTCATTTCCTGTCACTTGCACTCTGCTGTACTTTGGCACTTCACCTTGAATTTTAATTTGGAAGTCCTTCCTAATTTGCTCTCTGAATAGCAGGCAATACGAGTGTCCCTGATTCTATCCAGTAAGATTTAGAGTGGTTCCTCTTTATTACTAACTTACTAAGCCTGAAAATGAGCAGGTGATTCTTCCAGTTTTGAGGTGCGTGGAGTTGTGTGCGTGTGTGCGTGTGTGTGTGTGTGTGTATATATATATATATTTTGTTCTGTGTGTCCATACTGCTGTGATAATGTACATGTGAATAGTCTTGAGTCGCTGTTTTGTGGCTTTAGTCGTCAGTTTTGTACTTTCACTTTTTTTCGAGACATGGTGTTCCCCAATGCTGCCACATTGCATAGACTTTCAAATATAAGGAGGGAGGTTCCAGAAATGTTTCAAAGTTCTTCCGTTGAAATTGTATGCTGTGCTAGACCTTTTGCGAAATATAAGTGCATTTTTTCATATTACTTGAATACATAAGACTGTCATACCTAAAATAGTAAAGGTTCCTTTCTGTAATATTTTGTGACTAAACCTTTTTATTAGTTTCTCTACCTTTTTTTTTTTTTTTTTTTTTTTTTTTTTTTTTTTTTTTTTTTTTCCTTCTCCTTAGCTGTATAAAAAGATCCATGGAGACAACAGGAAAGAATTATTTTTAATCTATTGAAATTACCAGAACTTGATAAAAAGAAGAAGCAAGTCTTGAATAGTCCTTAAATTAATTGGTCCTTCCTTGAAAAGGCCATTTCACTTCATTTCTTTTCCCCTCCTCTCTCTTGTCTTCCTCTCCTCCCCATCTTAGTAAACAGGACTATCTTCTGTTGCCCATTGCTGAACCTCAACTTTCTGCAGAGTCTTAACTTGCTTTTATCAGCAAAGGAGCAGGTGGGGTGCAGTAGGCAGTAGAAATAGGAGTTTGGATCCACTCTACGTTTTGTTAACCAGTGGGTCACTCTGTGAGAAAAGGTGGTAGGAAGGAACTGTGAAGCTGTCCTACCATCCAGATTTGTAGTCCTGCTTGGTAAGAACGTGGTGGTAAATCAGTCATTTCTTAACGGGTCGAGCTTTGCAGGGAAAAACTCCTGTTGTGAAGAAATAGGTTGAGAAAGCTCTCAAGTTGCAAGGTATTACTGAAAGACATAGCAAAGGCAACATTTATGTATTTAAGTGTAGCTTTTTGCATGTAGCTTGCTGCTTCAGCTGGTCCTGGTGCCCTTTGGTAAATCAGATACCTATCAGCATTATTGAATGGACAAACATCTGAAAACAGGTACTTTTTGGCATATGTTGATTTGGGAAATGTATGTACGTGGAAAAAGACACAAGTCAAAGTGAATATATGCAGACATAAAGTACACAGGAGTAGTCTTACTGAAAATTTCTAAATCTGCCACTGAAATTTCATGAGGAACTACTGAGGTAGTTTTTAGATTTGTCTTTTTTCTTCTTTAGAACATGTGTTTTTACACTTGTAGCTATGATACTGAAAATTACATAAAGATTATCTTTAAAATAGTTATTTGCTATTCTAAAAAGCTTATGAAAATTTAAAAAGGCAACAAGATTTGGGTTTGGGGATTTTGATGTGCTATTCCAGAAGACAGTGATAGGGTTGTGTATGATGAGAGGGTGGCATATACGTTATATCTACATATATAAATACAGGCATTTCAGATATCTTTGCATTTTGGTTTGCTTTGTGTTTTAGCACTAGCTCCTTCCGAGCTTTGCTCGCTGGCAGCAGCCACTTCTACTGACCTCATTGCTTTTACTATGTTTTTGTTGCCGTTGCCCAGAGTGCTGTCTATAACAGCAAAGGAACAATTTACACTGATCTGCTCAGTCCTGTTCTTCCAAAGCCTCTGTTCATTCGAGGTTTATTAACCTCAGCTCTAGTCTCTCCTGGTCTCTAATTAATGACTCCTTCAAGCTACCATATTATTTATTGCACCCTCCCTTGCTACTTCCGTGCATCCAGACGAATTCCCTTCTTCCTGCCCTCTGGCAGTTAGTTGCTCCTTGGATTTTATTCCTCTACTCTTGAGTCATTCTTGGGATACTTTCTTTTCAGAAACTTTATTTTTTTGTGATTTGCCATCACTTGTTTATTACTGTCTCCTGCCCAGTTTCGAGTGCACCCACGTTCCTGGTTCTTTTCCCGTGGATTTCCGAGCTATTCCAGCAAGATGGGGCTGGCTCCTTTTCCTACAGGGCTAGGCATGTCTTGGTTCTTGGTGGGCGATGGAAAGGACATGGTGCACCATTCACATGATGTTGGGTCTTTCTTGCCCTGATCCATCTAATTTTTCAGGCCTTCTGTTGGTTTGTTGATTTTATTTTTCGTCTGTCGTTACCTCTTTAAACAGCTTTTCCAGTTTTAATGTTAGTGCTGACTATGCTTGTCATGGTTCTTTGCACTTAATCTAAAGAAATATAATTCAAAATTTTATATATACATATTTAAAGTGAGTCACATCATGAGCGTATTTCTCCTTTTGGCTTTCATCTGATAGATTTTATTTGGCCGTACCATGGTTTATGAGCAAGCAGGGATGCTAGGCTGTAGTATCTCCTATGGCTTGAATGACTTTAAAAATCCAGTGTTCTGGCAGTGGAACTTGCCTGCTGTGGAGATTGGTAACAAGGGGTCATGATGCTGACTTTGTGCTTGTATGTCTGACCACCACTGTCTCAAAGGACATTTTTTCTTCATTTATATCTCCTGGAATAGGAGACTTAAGCAAGTGAATTAAGACAGTAATTAAGAAAGTAAATATCTTTTTCATTACTATTTGTGTTTTATTTCTATGAAACTTAACGCTTGCTGAAGGTTATGTTATCATTTTACTTGTCTTAAGTAGGTGGCTGTAACTTTATCATCCTGTGCATAAATAGATTTATTTTTATTTTTCTTCCTTAGCTGAGACAGGGGATAAATCTGTGCAAGTTGACCACTTCCAGCATATCTTGGAAATTTAAATCAATAGAAAAATAAGAGATCAATTTTTGATTGACATCTCACTTTCCTTTACAGCAAAATACTTTTTATTTTCTCATTTTCCTTCATGTTATTTATCACATTTTTGGCTATTCAGCGCTCTATTTTTTTTCTGTATTTTTCTTGTGAAGAGTAAAATCAAACGATGCAATGCAAAACATTTTTTCCATGATTATTTAGGAAAGTTTTAAGGTAAAAGAAGTAATCTAAGTACAGGAGATATGGAAGATCTCTGTGCTTTTTGCATTACACAAGTCATGACAATCTTAGGGCTCTGCCGTTAAGTTTATGGGAAGAACGCGGAGTCCTACTTAATCGACTAGAGCAGTGAATCATAAGCTGTAAGATGGAAGGAGGAGTTAAAAAGCAGCAGTGGGTAAGTTATGGCTGCTCTTTTTACTTGGAGGATGCTAACTAAGACTGGAGAAAACTGTCCTTTCAAAGCAGACTGTGCTTCCAGTTGTATGGACACTAGAGTAAAAGCATTCAATCCACAAAAGAAACAGTGTGGCATGAGGTACAATTTTTGCAGTTAGTTCTGCAATGTGAGATTATCACAGCAGGTTATGGAACACATAGACGTCACTGTGCAGCAAGCAGACTAGTCTGGAAATTGGCGAAATTCATGTGAGGTTTTAGTTTCCTCCTTGTGTATTTGCACGCTTGCTTGTGAGTGTCTGTCTGTGGGGCTGCTGTTGGAAAGCAGCCTCCCTGCCCTCAAAAACCTCCTGTTGCCCTGTCCTTGTAAAATGCTGCTGCATGAAGGCGCGTGCAGTAAGAGCGTGTGTCCTGTTTCAGTAGTGCCGGGCACTTCAGAAACCAGTGGTTCTTTCCACCTGCCTAGCGGTTTTACCCGTTCTGATGGTTATATGTGCAAGTCGTATTTTCTTTCAGTTTGTAAAATGTGACACTGGGGACACTGTCAACACTGCAAGACAGAGTGGTGCTTTCTTAGAAATGCCTGAGTGTTTTCTCCAAACTGGACATTTCGGTTTAAAACTTCGTGGAAGTGTTTTGTAATAGAATTCCTTGCTTGGAAGATGTAAATCTGGGGGAGGCCATTTGTGAATATGAAGATTGGATTGTTTTTTTTTCCCTCTTAGATTCATGTTTGTGTTAGAAGAACCTACTTATCCTACTGTATTCTATATGTTTTGAATTCAAACCTATTTTTGTTATTGGGTATTTTAATACTTACCATTCCCTTTTTATTCTTAATGGTCTTAGCAGAATAACACTCTTCCTAACTTCTGGTATAAAATGGAGTGCCTGGGCTATGTTTAAAGGAACTAGATTGTGATGAATCCTGTAAATCAGGTTTGCATAATACCTCGACATGTCATTCTTAAAGATTAGTCACTTTTGAAAGCTTTGGCCTTAAGAAGTTAACTTTTCCACTGGTGACCTTAGTATGGAGAAGAGTTCAAAGGAATCTGCAAAACAAGTGACATAGTTACAATTTTAATAGCAACATGATATGTTAATAGCAAGCTAAATAGTAAATAGCTCCATTAAAGACACTTGCAACAGATTTGAACGTTACCTAGGAAGCTCCGCCTGTTGGTCCCTTTATGTCAAGGGCCAGCACTGAGAAGTAGTGTGGAATGTCAGTAATGGGTGTCTGAAGTACTGTCTTTTTGCTTAATCGCTCAATCTTTGGGATAGGTTTTTAATATTTCTTGTTTTCTCTGTTCAGCTCTTTTCACTCATGGAGATGAAACCTCCCATTTCCCGAGCAAAAATGATTCTCATCACAAAAGCTGCCATTAAAGCTATTAAGGTAACGTACAATAAAACAAAACTGAAACAGTAATAGTAGCAATATTTTTCTTATTTTACATCTGAGGTAAATGCATCTCTGGATTTTCCAGCCTCTGTAGCTTCATGGGTGTTTTATTCTAGTTGATTTTAAGAATGTCACGTAGAGACTAGTGGGCCGCAAACTTCAGTTAGTAGCATAATGACAACACTTGTGTTTTTTTAATCATTGCTTTCTAATGCTATTCCTACTGTGGTGTTATGATTTCTATCTGACAAGATGTAAAATGTTGCAGCATGCAACTGCACCTCATCATATTGGCAGTCTTTCTAAGAAAGTAAACCCAAAACTTGTCACTAATACTCTAAAAGCAGTTTCTTTTGTGTATACGCTGAAACACTTCTAAGAAAATGAATGACTCTTCCCCGTCCATTCCCTCATAAAATCTTTTTCTCAGTGCTTAATTGTGTGGCATTTCTTTTTAGAACATGAGCACAATATCTTGTTTGTAGTCCTTCCTAACTGCTAGTAAGCACAAAGACCTACAAAATTTCTCAAGTGATGCAGTAGTATCAAGTAGATGATAAAATTAATTTATTTGTTTCTTTTTCAGCTCTACAAGCATGTTGTCCAGATTGTAGAGAAGTTTATCAAAAAGGTAAAAATAAATACAATCTACAGATAAGATACTGGCTAGCTTTATTAATAGTATCTACTGGCAGAGCAATGAATAGGGGGGAAAAAAAAAAAGGCCATATTTATTTAGGATTTGGGGGGGGTGAAATCCTGGTTTGTTAGCATGTTGCACATTTGCGTAGCTCTGACTATAATCCCCTCATTTTGAGTTTTTCATACAGTAAGAAGGGAAGAAAAGAAAAAATGAATGCAAAATCATTCCTTCCTGGAAAAACTGGGGATATTGAACTTCAAACCAATTTTGATTGGCTAGGATAATAGATGTTTGCAGAAAATATTTTTTTATTTGTCTAGAAATGCAGACCTCTAGTAGACCTGTCAGTATATTTACTCTGTCCAAAATATAAAGTCATGTTTTCCTCATGTTTTCCTCCTCCATTCCTATCAACCAAACACATGTATTGCATATATGTGATACAAAAGTTTCTCATAAACCATTTAACTGAAAACATCCAGAGCTGTAACTGATATTTCAATGCATATTGTTCATGGTCCCTTTCTCTAATTTATTGAAAATACTAAATTTTATATAAGTTGTTGTTAAATAAATTGAAAACTTTTAAAGTTAAAACTAAGATTCTTTTCTTACGTATTCGTCATTTTAAATCATCAATGAAGCCCTGTACTGATTTTTTTTCTTAATTAGGATAAAATTGAGTCTAAAATATTTTTGTAGAAATTTGCGTGTGAACAGGGTATTACAGTTCAGTTCTTGTTGTCCTGAAATAACAGCAATGTGTTAACAACTAGTTCTGCCTCTTGAGCGTATTTAAATACTTGTTTTCATATAAAAGATGGTAAAATTTGGTGTTACGCTGGGCATAGTCTTTTCTGGAGTCCTTATAGCTCTAGAGATGAATTCAAACTGTTTTATTCCAGCAAGTACCCTGTAAGTATAGAGTGCATGCTTTCATATGTGTTGTTTTCTTAGTACCACTGCATAATGGAAAATTATTTTATGTTTCCAGTGCAAACCAGAATACAAAGTCCCTGGATTGTATGTCATTGACTCTATTGTTCGTCAGTCTCGTCACCAGTTTGGAACGGACAAGGATGTTTTTGGGCCAAGATTCTCTAAAAATATTACTGCGACATTCCAGTATTTGTATCTCTGTCCATCTGAAGACAAGGTATAACTTATATTTTATCATGTGTCCTGGATTGCTGTCAGCATGACTTCGGTGTTCCTACTTGTGAAAGCTAATTTGCTAATTCGCTATGTCAATGACAGGGTATGTTACTACAGATGATAAAACATTCTGAGAGAGATCATTAAAGGTGTTACTTAAGTGGCAGTTCTAGCTATGAAATTACTTTGCCTAACTTAATAGTTGTTGATCTGCAGGTGGACATTTTAATGTTTTGTGACTATGCTAAAACCTTTTTCTTATTGAGGCTTCTTGAAGGAAACTTAAGTATGGAAGGTGGTGTCTATTTTCTACAAAATGAAAAATGTGCAGGAAAAAAAATGCAAGTTTTGTGGGCAACGAAGGTTCTACTTCCAGACTCTTTTTTTCCTTTTTAAACAGAACTGTGATCTTGATTTCTTCAGCTTTTACAAATCCCATACTTAATTTCATTGCAGCTCTCCATTGTCAAAATATAAGGACATAAGGCCTCATTTTTCTTTATTTTGTCCTTACCTAGTGAAAGAGCAGAATCTCAAAGTAGGCTGAATTGATGAGGGGTGCAGTTGCTACCAGTGAAAGGGTGTTTTTTTTTTTTTTTTTTTTTTTTTTTTAATACCCTAAGTTGGAACAGTTTCAAAAGGCTCTTGAGCAGTATGGTTTAGGAGTTGCAAAGTGGTTTCCAGAAAATTACCTGCTCACCTATTTTCACAGCTGTAATCCTTTGAGTAAAATATGTTTCTCCTAACTGATGTAACGGCTTTTGAAAGGCTGTGCTGCAGGCCTTTGCACCTTAAGTCTTACACTCCAAAGCCTCATGGTAGAACTCACAGGGCAGGCCCTTCTTGTTTCTCTCTTTGTGGTTGCCATTTTGTTGACCTAAATGGGTTAGATCATCCATTTCCTCTGTGGAACTACCTGATATCTCGCTGCAAAAATAATTCTAAGATCCTTTCCTCTGGGAAAGTAATATTATTTTTAGTGTGCTTATTTTATTGAATTGCCAGTATGTAAACAACAGTTCTGCAGTTATATAGTAACTATGGATGATACCAAAAGAAAATGATGTATTTCATTTTTTACAATCTTTCTGTGAGGTTAACGTGTAACTGATATCAAGAATATTAAATTTACTCATTTTTTGGCGTCCTTTTCCTTTATGGTCTTTCAGGGAGCTGATAATCAGAGGTTCTTAATTTCATCTTTCTGCAGTAATCAGAGTGTTTTCCACAGGCTCCCTTGGTCTTTCAGATCCTGAAGGAGATAGGCTTTCTGGGTCGGCGCAGAATTGTTTGCATTAGTAGAAAAAAAAATACAAGCAAGCAGCTTTCCCTCTGTGTACTAGGGTATTTGTTGCTCTCATCGCCCTCTGTTCAGGCTTTTCCAGCAGGTCTTGCTTTTCTATCTTCCCTGCTGCCTTTGCTGTTTGCTTCACTCCTTTATGACCCTTAATGAAGAAGTGGTGAGGGTGGCTGACGTCTTGCCTTGTATGTCAAACCTGTGTTTTCTGATTGGCCAGAACAGCTTAAGAAAAACAGCACAGCTGTCCCTTTCTCTTGAAGGGAATAGCAAAATAAATTGGCAGTTTGTGTCTTTCCCAGACCCACTGTCTTACTGACCTATGTGATGGTATTGGTGGTTGTTTAAAGGGCACATTTGATTCTGTTAGACTCGGCTGCTGAGGATGAACTGGGAGTTTGTGAATTTAAAAAGCTTTATTTAGTGTCAATACTTCCTTTTGTTTCAACAGAGTAAAATAGTTCGTGTCCTGAACCTTTGGCAGAAAAATGGAGTGTTTAAAATTGAGATCATTCAGCCTCTCCTGGATATGGCAGCGGGAACTAGCACTGCTGCCCCAGTGACAGAAAATGCTACTAACAATGAAGGTAGGAATGGCATTGCAGCTCTTCCTTACTCTTTTTAAAAGTTGGAATAATATTAGAATTTTTTTTAAAGAAACATAAAGAATTTTGTAAGGCACCTACTCACAGTTGCAGCAGTAACATTAATAACCTCAACTTTACTATTAGCTGTACGTGGAGCTGCTGAACTCATTCTAAATGTATGCTGGTACTCCACTTCCTATGTGCACCTGGAAGTTACGGGGAAGTCATCAATCATTTATGTTGCATGTATGCATATGTGCATATGTATGTGCATATTTTCTTCTTGGTTTGAAATATTTAAATATTTTCTGCTCCTTTCCAATTGCATATTTTTTATTATTATTTTTGTTGTTGTTAGAATCTGGAACAGTAAACCGTGTTCTTACATGTGAGACGTTTGCCATACAGGGAAGGGGTTAGTCTGAAGGCAGTTGCTGTCCATCTCTTTCAGTTTGCAACCCCCAAAATATTTTATATCGGCTTTTCAGAATCCCGAACAGTAAATTTATGCCTAATAGCACTTTTATATGGACTACTGGTTGAAAATCCTGAGCTCTAATAAGTGAAATAGTGACTGTCTGCCCACAGTATTTTCACTGACTGATGTGCTGGCATGTAAATAGCAGGCAGTAAGGCAATTGAACTGAGGAGGAAAGCATACATACTGTACTTCTCTTTCTTTGGAGGGCCTTCTTTTTGATTTGGTACTCTATATTTTACACTTAGCGTTGGTACCTGACATTTTTATTGCCCTGGAGTCTGTTAAAGTAGGACTGGCAAAAAATGTAACGATGTGAATGAGCTGTGGTGACAGACAGTGAAATAATGACGGACAAGCTTCTCCAGCAGCCTTGAGGAAAGGGTATCTACCATCATGGTTTTTAAACCTGATGGGACAGGGGAGAAGTACCTCAGTGTATGAGCTTAGGTGCTGGCAGGCAGCTGGCTGTGCAATTGCAGTTTGCTGCAACAGGTGAGTGGCACTATTTTTCCATCTCTGTCTCATTACTACTAGCTAACAGGCTGTGTGCCTTCTGCATAGATTTACATGTACAAAATTACTGATTTCAGTGTGCACCAGAGGGGATAATCTGGCTCAGAAATAAACATGTTAATGCATTAATATATTTATTATTATTCATTATGTGAAATAGAGTCTGTTCCCCTTGTAATGTGGCAAAGTCTGTTTAGCAAAAAAAAAAAAAAAAAGTGAAATGTAAATAGCTTCTCCTTTGAGCAAGAAAATATCTTTCTGAATATATACAGGAAGTAATTTGGGAGTTAAATTATATTTCAAAACAATCACAAGTATCTTTCTGCAGGATTTTGCTGTAGCATTTGACTTCTGGGAAAATATTATTCAACATGTCTGTCCCTGCCTGCTCTATGTCAACACTACAGTTCCTTAAACTGCGAACAGATTAATGGCTTTAAAGAATCTAGTATAGTCAGGCAAGCGTATTTGCTTAGTTTTTCAAACTAATATTTCTCTGTTGTCTAGTTTTGAATCACAGTAATATTAAAGCATGCTTACTGCGATATGAGATTTTAAAACCTTCTACCCTTGAACTGTTTCATAATACAGTTAATTATTTTAATGAAATATTTGCCAAAGAACAAATTGCTTGCTCCCAGCATTTGAGAATTGATGGCACTGACTGCTAATTTACCTTGTACTAGTGAAATGTTTATTAAAAAATGGGAAAGCTACCTGTGAAGTCAAAGATAACAGGATGTCTTAATTTCTTCTAGTTTTAGTAAAGTTCAGTGCAGATAGTCTCTTCCTGAAAGAGTTAGTAAAAGCTGTTTTTTAGGGATATTTAACTTATCAAATACAGGCTTGGCTTAAGTTTACACAAAAAGGCACATTGGCAAACCTTACCAAAGTAAAGTTGCTTGAGCATTCGTTGAAATATTTTTTTTATAAGCTGAATTGCCAATCTTCTTGGCAGAAGTCAGTTATTGCTAGGAAATACCTTCTGTGTCTTCTATATTTCAAATAGATTAAAGGAATACGATTGCAAAAACTCCAGAGTTTCTCTTAAACCTTTAGATGGTTTGTTTGACATACTCATCTTAAAGAATGAGTTGATATTAAAACTTTGCCAGTAGAGCTAATATGAAGTATTGATACTCATTGATTAATTGTTTGAATGGTAGTTTTTCTCCTAACTGTACAATTGTAGGAAAATTGTTACAAACACCAAATTTTGAGGTAATATACCATTCTGGACTAGTTTTCAGGGAGCCTATTTGTGTGTGTAGCTTAAAGTAAACAATACACAGATGTGGTCAGGGAATAGAGCAGTTAAAGGCGGGGGAAAAAAAAAGGATAGAATGTGCTCTTGAGCTAGTGCCAAGTGGAGTGCTGATGCTGGGGGCTATGCTATAGGTAATTCTTGTGAGGAGGTAGATGTGTGCACTGCAGAGGAAATGGAAAGCTTTTAGGGTAACATGGTTCTTTCTCAACCCCATCAAACCCAGGTTCACCGCCCCCTCCAGCAAAGGTTCCTTCAGAGCCCCCGCAAGTGACTGTTAACTCAGTACCTACCGTGCCACAGTTGCCCAGTTCCGATGCCTTTGCAGCTGTAGCTCAGCTCTTTCAGACAACGCAAGGACAGCAGGTAAGCTCGTTTTTTATTGGATTCCCTTCTAACATAGTTGGTATGTAAAATATGGAAGGGGGGGGGGAGAGAGAGATGGAAATGGTATTTCTGATTTGAAACAAAACAAAAACCTTTCTGAAGTCTTAAGCGGGAACCTGTAAGCCTTAAAGTCAGCATTTGATGTTCTGTGACCCTTGTAATTACAGTATTTGAGGAAAATTCAATTGTGTTTGTAAAGCATTAGCTCTGATTTGATACAGTTATGTATTTTCAAGTTTGTTTTTGATACACTTGATAAAATGTTCACAGTGCTGGAATGCTTGAGTACTGTAATCATGGGATCTGCTGAAGTTTGCCAATGAAGTATAAGGGAAAAAGTCACTTATTAATATCTGTCATCTCTTCTCCTCTGCCCTCCCCCAAAAAAATTGTGTTTGTGTTGCTATAAATTCAGTTTGACAGTCATTAATTTCATCACATGCAATCTTCT
The DNA here is from genome assembly GCA_035222435.1 of Microcambeva ribeirae. NCBI lineage: Eukaryota > Metazoa > Chordata > Actinopteri > Siluriformes > Trichomycteridae > Microcambeva > Microcambeva ribeirae. The sequence continues at coordinate 1,039 of JAYECN010464165.1, read as the reverse complement.
ACCCTGGATTGATGTTGGTTAGTTGTTGGTAGTTTGTCACAGCTTTCTCTACTTGCTTTTGAGGGAAACTGTGTTAATGTTCATGAGTTTATCCAGTAAGATTAGTAAGCTGAAATTGGTGTGATTGAAAAGTGAAGTGATTGAAAGTAATTCATAATTTAAACTGAATACGTTTATAATAAAATAATAGTACTTATTGGAATAATCTGGTTTAATTTTAAGGGGAAAACTTTTTCTGGTTTGTGGGAAGAATTCTTCTACTAGATTGTCGAAAATGAGGAAGGTTAAACCGCTTAAGTGTATTTGCTTCTCTCCTTTCAAAATTCCATGCCTTTTCACCAAAAGATTTTGTTGCAACAGCATAAAATTAATTTTACTGATTCAGCTATAAAGTGGGGAAATTACCATTGCCTGTTTTTATGCTATGTTTTTAACCCTTTTTTTAATCTTAAACATCTGTCCAATAAACCTTTTAAATTCTGAATAGTTGTAAGAGCATTCATGTGAGTTTTTCTGCTTTCAAAGCAAAACAAACAAAAAATGATTCAGTATGTATCCTGTAGCTTCAGCAGATTCTTCAGACTTTTCAGCAGCCTCCAAAACCCCAGTCACCGGTCATAGATAACACTGTGATGGCTCAGGTTCAAGCTATTACTGCTCAGTTGAAGACTACGGCAGCAGCAGCAGCACAAGCACCAGAACAAAAAGCTGTTTTCGCACCACCCGAGCAAAAAACATCGTTTGACAAGGTAAGTCTTAACTTGTTCTTTCTGCTAGTTTGTTTAACAACTTAAAACTCAACAAAAGGTTGTTTGATGGACGACCTCGATGTCTGTAGGAAAAAATGGTGGATATTTTGTTCATTATCTCCGAGTTCAGAGGTTGCTTTCCTGTTCTTTTTCACCATGTGTAGGTGTTCTTGTTTCTTTTTTCTTGTTCTTTTTCAGGTTTCTTGTTCTTTCCAAAGCTGACTAAAATTGGTTTTGAAAAGTTTGGTTGACTTCAATGTTTTCTCTGCTTCTGATCTCTCTCTCTCTTG
>JAYECN010464158.1:0-18610 GCA_035222435.1 Microcambeva ribeirae | reverse complement strand
CAAGTAACTAGGAAAAAAAAAAAAAAAAAAAAAGACTAAATGCATCAGAACTTCTTATCAGTGTTACAGCAAAGATATCCAGGACCCCATATATATGCAGTATTTATCAGAGATTTGGAAAAATACCATCTAAGCATCAATAGGTACACAGATATGTTGTTTCATTCAGATTTGTATTTCTGTACAAGATTCTGCTGCATTTATAACTGTTGCTGAAGTTAATCATGACAACAACACGTAAACTGCAAGAATGAGACTGTCTTGTTTTTGAGTGTCTATGGATTTATTTCTTTTCAGTTAAACATGGCATATAATCATAGGCACCAATACTTACACCGTCGGACAACAAATTCACATGTTACAGTCTATACTTGGAAACAATTAGCTATTTACCTAGCACATGAGCTCACTGTGACCTTTCAGATGAAGAGAGGTACGGATGGGATTCAGAGCTGCACCCAAAGCCACCCCCTACTGCAGGGCAAGAAGATACAAGTTAAAACTTTCAGAATTTGCACAACCGTGCTGGGGGAAAGGCCTACATAGGATCTGTGTTCCAATCCCAGTGCTATCACTAGGGTTCATTCTTGGATATCATTCCAGGGAAAGTTGTTACGAGTGTGAAGAACAAGATGAGAAAGACGAGGAGAGGCTATGAGCTATTCTTGCTTCAGGGGAGTTCTAACTACCACCTCTACCTTTGATTTAAGGATGAGTTTCCTACCTCTTGGCCTGTAATTAGTCACCACTGCTTTTCTTTTGAGGTGCTAAGACTGTTGGATGCTTGCATGAAGCCAACCCAAGCAAGATTAAGCTGCATTTACTCATATAACTGACTACCAACTTATCTTTCGTGAATCCAAGATGCCTGACCAGGTTTAACACTGCAGATGCTTTGACAGATGGCACCTACTGCTATTTATTGTTTATCATTTATTTGGGTTAAGATTCCCCAATACAGTAATAGTCAGTGGGAGCAGCCTCTCGTATGTGGAACTTTATATTTGCTATAGAGATCTAGGCGAATTGTGCAAAAGGCCAATTTTGAAGAATTAAAAGACTCATTAGTCTCGTGATGGTTTTGCATGAGAGCGGATTTCATTCCAGGATCGATGATCTTATTGATACATTCAATCCCACATCATCATTTTTACTACAGGCCCCGTACACAGATATGTTTAAACCTAAATCACCAGAGCGAGCTCATCCTTGGAGCTGTCACCACGAAGCCACTTCCACAAGAAACGGCCCTTGCAGCGATGACACTCGCAAGAACACACGCAAATCCCAGCACAGCCACTTGCGCCCGGGCGTCCTGCCACGCGGACACATAAGACAGCAGGCAGCACAGAACGACCACGATGCCTCGGCCATTGCCTCCGTCCGAAGCCTCGAGAAGCTCCAAGCATCTTTCAGTCCTCATGGAAGGGCAGGTGCTACTCACGGCACTGCTGCCTCCCCTTGGGGCTGCCACCTTGCTCCCGGTTATTCTCCTGTCAGGAGGGGAATACTCCGGATCACTGATGCTGAAACAATTTCCAGATGTTTTTCCTGATTTACACAGGGCCTGTCTTCTGGGTATAACAGTAAAGCAGCTTAGTGAGGTACAGATGAAAGCTGAGGAGTGGGACGGATGGGTAGATCTTGGTGGGAACCACCTGCACAAGTCTGCAGCAGGAAGAGCATGAAAAGACTCACGGATCTTGACACTTGGATTCAACGTGGATTTCGCAGGTAAGAGCAATGATCTCATTTTACCGTCTTCAGGCCCAATCCTGCCCCCACTATAATTAGGAAATAAACTTCAACCGATTCCAGAGGAAGCACAAATACCTCCCTCCTCTTTGCCAACTGACATTATTCTTTGTATTTATTTTTGACAGCTATTTTATAAATTCTCTGTGTAGCTCTGCTTGACAAGACTTTTACCACCGACTAGGAAACTAGGCACTATTTGTACATGCCTTCAGTAAATACAAAACAAGGAGCTTTTTAATTAGAAAACTCAGATAATTTCCATAATATCTTTTAGAGCAAAGTGCTAAAAAAAAAAAAAAAAAAAAAAAAAAAAAAAAAAAAAAAAAACACCAACATAAGGAAATGAGTGATTTATTAAAGAGACTGACAGAATAAAAAGGAATGCAAGCAGAACAAAATGAGACAGCTGAAAAGAATTTTCATAAATTAACGTTCAATTTTTAAAGTAAATCCCGTAGGATGTAAAAAACAAGAACAAAGCATTTCTAACGAGATGACTCCCTGGCCTACGTGGACACACAGCGAAGGATGACAGTGAAGTCTGGCACGAGGAAGAGAAGTTGCTTAGCAGTGAAAATAGGATGAATGATTTAGCCAAAATACTATTTACCGCATTTTGTTTCACAAAATATTTATGAAACTCTCTATAAAATATTTCTTTGATTTTGTTTCTTTTTCCCTTTATATATTTTAAAAGGAGATTTTTTTTTTTAATAAATAGATGCTTTTTTTTTTTTTTTTTTTTGCCTACTAAGGATCAAAGTGGCTGCAGACCTGGCATCTACTCACAGCTGCTGCACAAGGAAGCGCCTGGCCGTATGTCCCACACTTGGATGGCAAAGAAAGCCAATAAAGAAAAAGACAGGCAAATAAAAATCATTACAACACTGACACATATCAAGTTCACCACGACCTGGTGAAGCAGGCCTAGGTGGAATGACTGTAAAATTAGGCAGTTCTTCCCAAACTCATAAAAACACAGAAACCGCACAGAACAAACCCGCAAAACCGTATTAACCGTCCTGGGCAGCTTAGGTACGGGCCTGTGGAGAAGGGCGAGCGATAAGAAGGGTTAATTTTGATGGGCACATGGGGATTTCACATGTAACGCACATGGCAGTCATAGAAACTGAGCGCTTTGGCGTGCATAATGCAAGAAAACTTTCTTTCTTTCTTTCTTTCTATCCTGTAAGCCTAGAGAGCACCTCATTACAATCAACAGGGAATTTCAAATGAGGAAAAAAAAAATCATAATATGAAGAAATACTTTTTTTTATAAAAAGGTAAAACTTTCAAAATCTTTTTAGAAAGGTTAATTTTTTTAGATAAAAATTTTAGGACCTATGAAACAAGTTTGGGAGAAACAACAGGAAGTCTGATGCGCATGTAATTCATAGGGATTTGATTAAGGAACATCCATGGAAATGTCAGCAGGATAACATACAGGGAGCAGAGTGCAGTTTTCCCATTCTCATGCCATGAGACAAGAAAATATTGGTTATTAAAGGCAATAGTCTTAGGCTAATGAAAAGCTAGACAGGAATAAAATCTCCTCAGAAACATTAGCTCAGTCACATTATTCTGTAGATATATGGTCCATATTAATAACAAGGAAAAAGATAGTAATGCCTACACCTAACCAGAGATGTGCTAGGAATACTATGCTGAGAACCAAGGCCAGGATATCTTTACTGGAAACATTTATATATTCCAATATGCAAATTTTCAAATAGCAAACCTCACAGTTTAAATATTGTATCAATATCAATTCTTTGTTATCATAAGAAATAAGAGGAAATGCTGAACCACGGAAAAGGAGGAGGGTCTGATTCTGCACAAAGGAAGCTGTACTGAGGCTGCTGGGCTCCAGGGAAAGCCGGGATTTCTATCTGGAGTCCAAACTTCATGTGTGTATATTACACACACACACACACACACACACACACACACACATATTTATATGTGTATACATATAAAATAGAGTGGCACCTCTATTTAGCGATGAGCATGTCTAATCGACCCTAAAATGCATGGAGTTCTCTGTGTGGTTTCATGCCTCTTGGGAAGGGTTTAAACAGGACTTTAGTGAACGGTCAGAACTAGCTATAAATGAGACCAGACTTTACAGGCGTGTTTTATCCTTCTGGGTACTCCATCAATACCTCTGTTCTCCAATCCAGTATTTATTTATGCCGGTTTTTAGTCTAGAAGACAACCTATCACTCTCTTGACAACAGAGAGTTTCTAATTTCTTCCTTTAGTTATTTTAATTTGTATTTACTTTCATGTCAAAGTTTTATATCTGCCTATTAAGCCACACGTAATAGTAAAGTTCAGATGAAAAGCCAGGTCAACCATCATTTACTAGCTATGCCTTCCCCAGGTAACTTTTTATTCCACGGACAGGGAAAAGTGTGCTAAACTCAGCGTCGCCACGTGCTCGGGGCTGACGAACACTGACTGTTTCTCAGAACAACAGTGGTATCGAGGCTCTCCTAAGCGGTCCTGGGCGGGCTCGCTTGGTGCTGTTAGCACAGCAGAGACGCAAACACAAAACCTTCCTTTCCTCCAAGCGGGAGCTGGGGAAGCTACGCGCCAGGGAAATCCATAGGATATAACGGGAGTGTTTTTGCAACCTAACGAGCCGGGGCTCAGAGCACATGAGGAACAACGGGGAGTTCTGCCTGAGTGACATTTTCCACTGTACAAAGCACAGCACCGTTAGGCTCACTTAGGCTTCAAAAACAGGGCTTGAAACTGATAGACCGACCACAGGCTCAGCCTCAACACAGAAAAAAGTAATTTTAGTTTTGTTACCAGTGACAAAGACACCGCTCACGGACCGGAGCCCAGAGCCAGCATTGCCCTCCCTCGCCCCAGCCAGACACAGGTGGAAATAAAACACCGCTGTAGGCACCAGGCCGGCGTCCCGAGGTGCCTGGGAGCAACCACAGTGTATTGGAGGCCCTTTTCCAAAGGGAAAGGGCATTGGGCCCACAACGGAAACTAGCCTGCAGGAGAACTCGGCTGGCAGGAGAAACAGGCAGCGTAGCTACGGAAAAGCGCCCTTGTCGGAGCAGCCGCTGCTCCACCTTCCTGCCACTCGGTGCCCGAGCTCTGCTGCTCCTTGATGCTCCCCAGGGAGCTACCCAGGGCCGCTGCTCGGCCTCCTCCACCCAAAGATCCTTCTCTAGGGCCCCGAGCACCCTCTCTCGTTGCTCCCTGGTTGCTCCTCTGCTAATCCCAGCCCGGCACCTACTCGTGGAGCGTTCTGCCCTTCCACCGAGGGCCTGGGGCTGTCACTTGCAGGCTTTGCTCCACGCACCTCGGCTAAGGCTACGGCCCTGCCACCCTGGCTTCCAGGCGCTGCAAGGCCTCCCTTAAATAAGGAAACAGCCCTCTCTGCAGGAATTTCAGTCTGCAGGGGCATTTTGGTGGTAGCGCAAAGGTAAATGAGATGCAGGTGGCCGCGGGCGGCGTGTCAATCTGCAGGGTTATCCTGCGACAACCTGCGAGGGACCGAGAGGGAGGAGCGCGGATGCATTTACAAGTACTTGTACAATTTCAAATACCGAAAGCGTGGTGCAGAAATCCCTGCAGGATCTGTGCCCAAAAGTGCTCTCACGGCAAGAACGCATTGCTACAGTTGTACCAGAATATTGGATGTGCTGCAGGTGTGTCTAAAGAAACAACAAAAACACAAAAGTGAGCACTGGGATGCAGAATCCTTAACTTCTGCTTCACAGTTATTTCCTGTTTAGAAGAAAGGCTGCTATCAAGTAAGCCTAGTCTTTCTCAAAGTTACTTAATCTCAATTTTACAAGCAGCCTTTTCCCTCCATCTCAAAATACATCCGTTCAGCAAGGTAGAAATACTCATGTCTATCCCAGTGTATGCAACTACCTCAAATAAGTACGTTAGAACAGCACAGATTAGTTGGATGGATATATATATATATTTTTTTTTTTTTTGCTAGTTTTTAAACCTGCATCTCTTTCTCAATACTAAGCAATCAGAAGCAAAGCAATCGGCTGAATTTCAAAGCTAAATGCTTTTGCAGCAGTTCCCTTGTCCATACTTTGCCTCTTTTACAGCAGAATCTGAATCTATTTGTTATTTCAAGTGTTGGCCTATTTTCAGCAGCGATTACGATGGTACCACAATGTGTGACTTGACATCTCCTCCTCTCCTCTCATTCCGAGTCTCCCAGGGCCCAGCCATTTCACACAGGCTTGCTTTAGGCATTTATTAAATATGCACCTTCCAGTAGGGTTTAAAAACACCAACTAATCTCATCAGAGGCCAGAGACCTCCAGATATGTAAATCTACATCTGTTCCTCTTCAAAGGAAAGATTCTCCTGGATTACTCCAGGAGAAATGCATCCCACCCGGATATAGCCACTGAACCAGAGAAAAAGAACTCCCATGGCAAACGTGCCACCTCAAACTCGCCAAGATCCAACGACAATGAAATTACACTTAATGTAATTCACTGTTAGCTTTAAGAAGCAATTAAGTAAAAGGCAGTACAGCACTTGCCGTAGGCTGTTGGTTCCAACAGGGGCTGCTGGAAGGAGGCATATAATGTTAAAATTGGGAGCGCCAGCATTAACATAAGGACGAACTGTAGGTGGCTGCTCGACTACAGTGTTGTAAAATAGCAGAGTCCATTAACTAACAGCAACTCCCTATTTTTTTTTATTTAAGTGGGCTGTATATGTTTGCCACGAAAAGCATACAGCAATGTAATTAGCTTCTTTTTCTTTAAAAAAAAAAAAAAAAAGAGGCAAGGCCAAAAAAATTTATGAAATTGTTTGAGCTCTCCCTTTTACCTCTGATTTTGTACAGTCCTACTTTATAGGGGAGCACAAAGGATTCCGCTCTTCCCAGTTCTGCTTGGTGTAGGATCCCAGCTTTCTATTATCTCGTTTCCAAATTTTTGTTTGAAACACCTTGGGGGAAACGGCTGGGATTTTGGTTTGGGTGAAATTGCCATATAAACATCAGGCCATTTCCACTGGGGAAAAAGAGGTATGAGATGGTGCATGTGAATATTATTAAAAATAGTCCTGAAACACAGCAGATGATTTAGTGATTAAAACCCAAGTTTTTAGCTACTTAAAATACATGTATGCATATTGCTCAAATACTGAAAAATTGCTTGGCTGATACTATGATCTGTACCTTACAAATTTCATATAACTAGAAGAGGTTGATGCAATGATATTAATATGCTTAAGGTTTATAAACGTGCAACTTTATGGTTAAAAGGTTTGAAATTTTCTATTTTATTCATTCAAAAGGCAAAATGTAGCAACTACAAAGACGCAGAGGAGATATCCCCTGAGAAAGAAAAGAGGTGAGAACTTGTTTTGAAAAGAGCGAAAGACATTTTAAGTGCGTTAAAATAAAAGCTTGCCTCTAATGAAGCCATCGTGTAAAAAGTGAAACTCATATGCTCAATTAGGGCTTATATTTTTCTCACAGATAAGACCTAAGCAAACTCTTAAAAAGTCAACATTATCCGTCATAACAGCAGTTCTACCTCTCGCATTGCAAACAAGCTGCACAAAAAGGAGGGAAAGATGAAACAAGGGATATGGGCAGTGTGAATGGAGCCTAAATCTTTTAATTAACACCCTCTGAAAAGCACAGTCTCTCTCCACCAAACTAATAAAAAGTGTGAGTGTGGGGTCTTTGTTGCTGTTCAAACCTTGCCTGTGCTCTAAGGAACTGAGAAAAGACTAATCAGGGTTATTTAAAGCCACTTTCTACTTGCCAGGCTCCAATATCTCATTAATTCACTCTTAGTTGGCATCATTGTCTGATAGTGTTTGAAAATCACCAAAGAAACAAGGATTTCCCCTAATCCTGTCCATCAGAGGTAACTCCCTGGAAGATGATACCGCGCCACGTCGCGCGGGACACGGAAAAGGAGGGAAATGCCCCATTTTCCCTGAAAACTGTGCCCCTCTCTGGGGTGCACCCTAAACCTGGCAAAGCTGAGGAGGAACAGCGCCTGCTTAGGCCTGTGGGGTTTGGGGGGAAAAAAGACCTCTATACATTACAACGCTAGTTCAAAGGAATTATTGTAACTAGTCTCTGTTTAAACTTCTTGCCTGGCTTTTTTTTAACCAAACCAGTGAGAGCCAGACACGGACACAATTAATACTTTCCTATGACATATCTGAGTTAAAGAAAGGTGGTTTTGATGGGGGACTTAGCAGTTTATCTGCAAATGAGTCTCTCTTGATTCACACTTTATAGGCCAGATAAGCTCCTTCTTCAACCACTTCCTCGGCATGAACCACAGATTCAGCTAAAGATGATGAACGTAACTCTGGGACTCTTTTGCAGAACCTCAGCAACTGGTGAGAGGAGAAAAATCTGGATCCTACCAGCACTCCTGTCTGCAGCTCAGCAAAAACCCCTGACACATCCAAAGGCAGCTTGGCTGAGAGTTATGTTCCTTCCCAAGGAGCTTCTCCGCTGTACAAGCCAGTCTTTATTGACCACCTATACTTTTATTTCTAAAAACTACCCCTAGTTTTTCTTTTCAAGCAACTGTGCATAGCTGAGGGCCATCTCCCCTTGGGTTTCTACCAGGAGCCATTGGATGAGCAGATCCAGATCCGCTGTGAAACGAGCTGACTGTCAGGAGACCCAACTCTTTATAAAGTAGGTTTTAAGTAGCCCCACTTGCCTTGTATTTCCCACAAAATAAAAACCAAGATTCCTTATGTGTGTAGCGCTGCAGCACAGCTGATGGGAGACACCGTTGTCCAGCTTCCAAAACATGTTTTTCGCCAATGCTTAGCTCAGGTGCTATTTTCTCTAGTACGTAACGTACAGCTTTGCCTTTAAACTCCCCCCGTTTTAGTTAGGTACAAAACGAAGGAAAACTCCAAAGAACCCTGTAAACTCCACGACAAAGCGGCAGCCCCGGCTCTCGGGCCGTGCCCGCTCACTGCGGCTGCCGAGCAGAGCATGAACCATGAGGGCAGGAATGTGAGTTATCACGATACTCCCCCAGACTGCCCCTTCGGATGCTCTGAGCACACAGGGCACTGCTGTCCACCCGCACCATTAACGGTGCATTTGGGACCACATCAAACCAGCTGCCTAATGGGCTACGGCCCCATCGCACCCCCTTTCCCACCACGGAATAAGAGCACCTGCCGCTGACTTCAACGCTTTGCCATCCTGCTCGGCAAGATGTCTTAACTTCCTCCTCTGCTTCTAGTAAAGTTGACTCTGTGTTGCAGGCGGTAAAAGAATTTCACAGTTAATGGTACAAAAAATAGCAATTACTTCAGAAGCAACTGATTGCAAACAAGCAATGCAGCTTAATGCTCTTACCACAGTGCTCTAATACTTCTTGACAGTCTTTGATACAAGCTTTAAATAACAAACAAGTGTCTCAAAACTCTTCCTTCACTCTCTCACATTTCTAAGTGCAGTTTGAGTTTTAATCCATATCTTTCTTACTTTATCGCAGGCATTTTATATGCCCTTTACTATTATATGGCAAGAAAATATAAGGTATTGATTCTGGACCAGGTAAATTTACTGAATCAGAAAGACATATATGGAAACTGAAGCTTAAAATGCATTCTGTAAAACAAAGAAAAATAAGCAGAAAATGACCACAGCACAAATTGTTTAAGAATCCCTATAGAGAAAAAATGTTGTATAAGATACATGGAAATAACTACTTTCATCAAGCAGCAGACAATCTACACAATGCATTTTTCATGTATCTGATAAAATCAGCACAAATATTGGAATACATGACAAAAATTATAATAAATTTAATAGACAAGTCACACATACCTACAGTGTTTAGAGCTGAAAAAATGGGCCAAAATTAGTGGATTCAAACAAATATCAGGATTATTTTGATAAACCTCCTTAAAGTTTATAGCTTCGTTAAAAGATCTGTTAGCATTTACATATCAGGAATGTAGACTGTAAAGTCTATTTATTTTAAACTCTGTGCTGTTTCCAAATCTTTCTACACTAGCAACCTCTGATATACTCCAGAAATAAAAGGATTAGCTTCTCGTGCCTTTCTTGCAGCATAGCAAAAACAGGTACACCAATTCCCAATACAAAATGAGAATCCAGACAGTAGATTAATGCAGAGAATGGGAGCTTTACATTTTAGTGGACACTTCACTTTTTTTTTTTTAATGTCACAATGCAGCCTATCGGCACTGCCCTGGTTGCGAAACGTCACCGATTCTTTGGCTAATTAAAAGATGGGCAGCAGATTGCCATTAATGAGATTTGGCTTCCACAAAACAAGGCGCTCTCGGTGTGTGGCTGCGTAAGTCAGCTAAGAGACTCAGACCTCCCCTTAGATGAAGGGGATCCGTACAGATCACATCGAAGTAAATCTAAGAGTAATCCGCTGCATAAAGGAAGGGGCTCTTTGCAATTGTGTTTCGCAGGGGTCCCGCGGAGGGGTCTGCAGCCACAGACACCTCTCGCTTGAGCCGGGACCCGCGAGACCCGCACGCAGCCGGCGGGAAACAAAGGTTTGGCTTTCAGGTCGGCTCCCCCGTACGCGGCTGCATTTAAAAAAAAACCCACAAATCTAAAGCTATTCTCCCCTGTGCTGGAGCTGCGCAACGATGGGAAAGGGACAGTAATGCCAGAAACAGCCACTAACTTTGCTTAAGACTTTTATCCTCAGTTCAACCTTTACTCTTCTGGCCTTTTTTGAAGATCAAAAAACATCCAGGGGGTGAAGGAGTTTGATCTCTTGTGGAATATTCACCCTGGCCTTTTACCAAATGACCGAGCCCATTTAGAAAGGGAATAATAATAATAATAATAATCTTCCTGCTTTGCGGGCTGAGCATCGCCGGGTCCTCAGGGAGCAGCGGCCCAGGACCTCTGCCCACACAGGCCACCTGACTGACCCTCACCTTCCTAATCGCACGTATACATGCGTGTACAGGTATGCGCACATATAAAATACCCACGGCAAAGCCGCACACAATTCGACAGGAGCCTCTGCGCTGGCAGACACGGGCTGCCGCCCCAGCCCTGCCCAGCTCGTCGCAGTGCAGCCACTTTGGACAAGGGCGCGAGTCGCTCCGGGAGGGACTCGCCGGGCCAAGGTTGCCCCAGGGCTTCGGCCACCCCTTTTCCCCCTCACTGCATCCTCTCCCCTCTGGCTTTTCTCTGCACGTGTCTGTTTTCAGTGCCCAGCGCAGGGGACTGAGGCCAGTTCTGCTCCCCAGTCCACAGGTAAGATACTAAAGAGACCTCTGTCTTGGCTTCTGCTTGCAGAGAAAAAACAATTTTTTTTCCTTTTAAATTTATGTCACTAAGTTGAGAAACAAGAATCTTTTGAAGTACTTCAGTGGCCCCCCCTCCTTTTTTTTTTTTTTTTTTTTTTTTTTGCATAGTTTACTAACTTGAAAATAAACACTCAACTATAGAAAAAAAAATATATATTCAGAGAAGAACTTTAATTAAAGGCACTTTGGTGCCCAGATTCAGGATACAGAAATTCCAGGAGACTGCTGATTTGATGTACAGCATACGTACATGACAGACAGAAGGATCAATAAATACATGCTTTTTTCCTACCATAGAGCCTTTGGTTTCCTCCTCCCCAGTGCATTTAGAGGACTCCCCTCCATCAGACCAGCTCAGCTTCGAGCGACACCGACATAAAAAGTGAAGCTTTTTCTTGCCTGTATTTATGACTCGTCCATCATTGGTTAATATTTCCAAGATTCAATTTAAAAGTGCAAAAAGAAATATTGGCTCCCAAGGATCACACTTTAATTTGAGAAATCTTCCAATTAATAGGAAAGCTTAATTAAAACATCAGTTGAAAGTCCATAATATTAACTTAATGGTGAAAATCTACAGAAGCTCTTGACTAAATTTTTCTTCCCCATGCATAAAATTAATATTACTGACTTTTTAACAAATGTCTGAAGCAGTCATTGCCGCTCGGAAAATGGTTGCAAAAACTAATACCAGTAACTACAACCGGTTTAGAAGCAGTGGACAGCTCGGCCTTGTTAGAAGCACAGCAAATGTTATCCAAAGTAAATTCTCCCATTTATTTGCACAAATCTTTGATTTTAAAAAATTAATCCCTTTATTTCTCCTGCAAGCGCCTGCCCTTTGGCCACTCCTTAGCAGAGCTACGTTTTCTGCCGTGTGCTCTTGGAGAACAAAGTACAAGAGCAACTGGCAAAGTTTCTGAAAATACAGCGGGGAGGCTCAAGGAGCCAAAATCATTATTTTTTATGGAGCGCTCATACCAAACACAAGCACCGGGGGGGTCTCTGCTGCCCTCCTGCCGTTTATGCCTATGATATTGGGCAATTGTGCAGCTCTGCCTGGAACGGTACACGCTGGAGAGGAAACTTCTGGCTTACTGGGGGGGTTTGCACTGCATCGGTCAACAGAAATGAGGCTGTTCAGCAACCCTAATGAGTGTAAGGGGCAAATCACCTTGCTTTGCTCCTGAGGTCTGCCCTCCCCGGGTTTTCCTTTCTCCAAACAGGATGTGGGCTGCTGTACGTACATGGAAATTCATGCAACCCTGCATGAACCTTTTTTTTTTTTTTTTTTTAAGCTATCTCATATGGAATATTAGTGGTTAAACCCTTTTTTCCTGCTTTTCCACCTTTGGAGGGGAGCCACAAGTAAAAAAAAAAATGCCACGGTTTCTCAAAATACTCCCATATTCTCCTTGTTCCACGCTAAAACCTTTCTCCTAATACTCATAAATACCTCTAGATGTATTCCGTAACAGTAATGCGTGGGTAGCTCTATGTCTCCATACACTTATCTCTTTTCTTGCGCCCATTCTTCAGTTGAGAACAATCCACATTCTAACCCACCTTGCTTTGAGCACCCAAGGGCTTCTGCTTCAGCTCCTCAGCCAGAAGGCCGATGTAGATGCCCCGGACCCTCCTATTCCCATTCCCCTCATCATCATCATCACGTGCTTTATGTGCCCGCGACGACGACACTGGGCGCTCAGCAGGTGGTTCCCAACACAGAGCTAAACTGAGCCCGTTTGGCTCCAGGTCAACACTACAGGTTCCACCAGGGTAGCACTGACCCCAAGACTTGCCCTGCTCTCCCTGCCTGTGCTCAGAGAGCCCCAGAAAGCTCCCCGGGATCCACCGCGTGTCCCCATGGGGACACACGTGCCCTGAAAGCCCCGGGGAAGCCCCCAGCACCGAAGCGCTCCGGGCTGCCCTGGCCATCCGGCTGGTGCCCTATGGAAACAACACTACAGGGGCACCCATTGCTATCATTATTGAGCATCTCCTCAGAAAAGAAAAAAAAAACAAAAACAAAAAAAAAAAAAAAAAAAAAAAAAAAAAAAACCAGCCTATACTGGTCTTAGCAGCTGGAAGTTTATCGATCATTTTTTCTCCAAATGTGAGAAACAGTACTTTTCCTTTGCTTTTTTGTTAGTTACAGAATGGTTAGGGAAAAGACGAGCTACGCCAGCTTATAAAATAGCAATATTCCCCTCGCTAGCCAGGTCATTCTTTCCCTACAAACTGCCCGAGTCTTGCAGGACGCACTGCAGCAGTGCCAGGGCATCAGCATCCCTGTGGATGCCAGATAAAACATGGTACCAGCAATGCAAACGATCCCTTCCGTGGCTGGACACCAGGCTAGCTTTACTCCAGCTTCATAAAGTTAAACAGAAAATAAACTGGAGATGATGAAGCCTTTTTCATAGCAGCTTCAGTTGCTTGACAGATGTCTCTCTCCTTGCTTTGTGGATTCTATGTGCAGTAAGTGCTAAAAGGAATTTTAGAGGGCGCTCAAGAGCACGTGAAGCCCTCTGCCCATCCCGGAGCGTTCGCGCTTCCATGCAGACATCCTCATGGAGCAAGCGGAAGCAGCAATGCCAGAGCGTGACCTACCCACCCTGCGCGCGGCACAGCGGGCCTGGCAGCCCTAGGAAAACCGTTAATAGTGTTGGTCACTCCTCCCCACAAATATATATATATATATATATTTTACTCAACAGGGAGATGCAGAATAAGATCCCAACACAGAGACGTGTCGGCCTGAACGGCAGCTGAGGAAAGATGCCCAACATCAGCGCGGGGTGGGCAGAAGCCCCGAGGAGGAGACGGGGCATTTTGAGTAGGTTTCAGCATTTTCAGTGTGTAAAGGCAAACAGCCTCACAGGTATACAAAGCTCCTCGAGCCCAGCATAGTCCAAATTGTGGGGTTTTTAGCTATCAACACAACAAGATTGCAGGCAATGGATGGATGCAGGAACAGGAGTCTCAGAGCTCTGCTGAGATAAAGAACCACCAGAGCAAAGAGGGTAACTGGCTTTTAAGCTATTTTACTCAGCAACCAACCTCTGCTGTACTACAGTGACACTGCAACCGAATTGAAAAGGAATAAAAACAGGGCTCTTCCAGCTGTGAAACTGAGTTAGGACAGTTTGGATGTTTCACATCACTATGAATTTCTAATCTGGCCCTCCTAAGGGGCAGGAAGCTCCTCTAATCACTAGCTGATAAGAAGTGGCAGCAATAAAGTCCCTGTTGCTGCCCGACATGGACTTGGGATATACAATTAAACCTCCTTAATGTTGCCCGTGAAAAGGACACATCTCGCTTATAACATCACTTGCTGAAATTTTAAAACATCCCAAAACACCCAGAGTATTAACAAGGTCCTGAGGACTGGACCAGGATGGGGGCTAGAGGTCAGACCAGGAGCTACAGAACCTCTTGTTTTTCCTGGCACATTTTAACAATAAATAAATCAGGAAGCACATAGCTTGAGAGCATGTAGCACGGCTGCCTGCCTCAACCTCGCGGTGCTGAGCTTTAAGAATATTCATGTTATCACCTGATCTTCCCTACTTACCATAATAATTAATGTACAAGCAGTGCTCAGAGGGACTGGCTCCAAGGCCACAGAGGGGAAGAAGAAAGAACACATTTCAAGAGGCTTCCTTTTTTTCAAATAAATAAAGAGGTACTTGGAAACCATATCAAATATCTAAAGCTGAATTTAATAACCACTTTTTACAAAGCTTTTTTGTTTGCCATTGAATTATGCAATACCATCTGAAAAAAAAAAAAGAAAAAAGAAAGTTGTATCTATAATTAACTGACAACAGGACTGGAATTAAGAGGGAAAGGTGATAAAAAGCATACTTTTTATCACCCAAATTTGGTAAATTTGTACTGGAATTGAGGCTTGCAGGCAGGGGAAAAAAAAAAAAAAAGAGATATCAGCAAAAATTTCCCCACCAGCTCCACAGCGCAGGCGCCGCGTGTGCCTCCATCCCCTGCTGCTCGGAGGCACCGCGTGCCTGGGCCCGCGTGCAGAAAGCGCGTGAACGTCCCCAGAGCCCAGGGGACAAAGACCCACAGCCGGCCAGGAGATCAAGTGCCAGCAAGGAGCGCGCTCGGCGGCGGAGAGCCTGATTAAAATTTCTCAAAGAAATCATTACGGGTGAGAAACTAATTGAAAGACCTCCCTCCTGCCAGAGCTTTGCTGGAAAGGGAGGACTTCAAAGGCGTAGAGGGAGAGCTGATGTTTCCACACTTAAAACCGAAAAAAAAGGCAATCCTCCTGTTTGTGTTTGCTCAGTACACACGTCTCCAACGCTGCCCCCTCACACTCTAAATCTGCCGGGCTGAGGATCTAAACCTGGCGTGCACAATGCGCTTTGCTGGGGTCCAGGGCGCTGCATCCCATGCTGGGCGCCCGCCTCTACCCAGGCGCGTTTAGTCTTTATTCTCCGCACCGACGTGTAGCAAACAATATGGCCAGCCACTTAAAATTCCCCGGGTTATTAAAATGTGAGGAGCGTTTTTTTTCCTCTCTCCTGGATTTCATCTGGAACTGCTACCTAATTAATATCCAGAACCCAGCAGGAATCTGAATAATAATAATTAAAAGAAAAAAAGGAAAAAAACAACTTCTGTTTGTTCCTTGAATAAATCTATGTAATTTAGACTGTAATCATGGGGATTTCATGAAAAGCCAGCCAGCTCTTCCAAACCCCTCCTCATCGACGCAAACAACTTTGTAGTGCCATTTCCACAGCAGCGCCGTACTTTCAAGGCATCGTTTCTAACGGAGGCGAGGCGTACGCCGTATGGAAAAGCGAGGATCCGGCGCGCTTCCCGCTATCGCCCGCGCCGCCCTGCGCGGGATCAGTCCGTACAAATCCTCCCCTCTCTCAAAGACACATTGTCTTATCAGCGGCGAGCTAAGGTGCGCTCAGCGTATAATGCGAGGCCGTTGCTCACCAGCTTAGGGCTTAAGCACTTTGTTATTGGTTATTAGGGCTGGACTTCTAGAGATAAACCTACCACTACTGTACACCAGCGAAGGGCAAATAAGCAAAATCCCTGACAGAAGTCTGTTGTAAAATGATGAATAAGCCTCCTAAATTGCCATAAGGCGCTAGCCACAATGGAATTGTATTTGTCAGACATGCATTGTAACCCTAAGGTTATCGTGGTGGGCCAGCAGATACAGGAGCAGTGCTTAACACTATCACCCCTAATCATATCTCCTACAGGCTAAAAACTCTGCAGGGAGCATTACCACTTAAAGAGGTGGTAGTGTTTCTATGGGCTGAATGGAGACAGCATTTGCTGGAAAGGAAAAAAAAAAACCCTATAGAAAAGGCTGACAGATATATTTGTATGGGCTGCTCACCAGTATGCCCAATTGAGATATAAAACAAGCCTCGCAAATCGTATCCCCAAGGCTGGGGTTCTAAATAATCAAATACTGTAGATTACTACTTTATTAGTTTTTAAAAAGCTTATGAAAAATTATCTTTTGCCTGTGGGAAGACATTTTTATCTGAAATTGTAGCAACTCCAACAGTTTTAAGATATCAGATTTAGAAACTAAGCAGCTGTAGGAAATAGATGATAGTGTATCCTCCCCTTGCAAATTAAATTCTCAAGTTCGGGCTCCCCTGCATTTCACTGTATTTATCTTAAGCTTGACTACCACAGTACAAGCCATGACAAGCTAGTGGCATAAATTCCATATATTACATGAAGAGGTCAAAACACAACAAAACTCCTTTTCCTCCATGAAAAATACAGTCCCAGCAGGAAATGTTTTCCTGCACAACCTTCCCTCTGGAAGCAACGCGCAGTTATCAGAGAGGCGCGAGGGCGGGAGAGCGGGCCGGCGATGAGGATGCTCCCACCCGAAGCGCTCCCACCCGTGACGGATGCGAAGCCGGGTCCCCCCCTCGCCCAGACAGCTCATCAGGCCACTGCGTTTTTCTGTCGTTCTTGCTTGATCTCTCTACTTCTGTCCCCTCTATGGCCCGCTGAACATTTAATTATTTATACCAAGTGGAGCAACTCCGACAGGAGAGATTGAGACGCACTGTGTGCACCTGCTCTTTCATTTATATTTTGCATCATAATAAAAATTTCAAAGCCCTGACTCTTTCAGGACAAAGAATCATTTTCTGAACAGTTGCATGCGTTATTAACAACAGAGAAAATAACACGGTCGCGGTGTTTGTAATAAAATATCTCAGCTTTTTCTAAGTTGTTTGTGGCTGTACACTTAGAAGAATTACAAGTATATATAAAATATGGCACATCTTGGGGAAGAATAATCACCAACTATAAGCACCTCAAATCTTTTTAAGGTATGGAAAAAAGTCTTGTTTTTCAACAATGGAGCGCTAAGTTATAGGTATTCTCGTTTCAAGAATTAATCAGCCTACGAGCAGCATTCTGTCTTTTAAATGTAAGCAAAAAGTTAAACTGCATATTGACCCCAGTAAGCGCTAGTAGGCCAGCAGGAACCCAAGAGGGTGGACAAGGCTCTGCTGATCCGCTCCTTCAGCCCAGAACCACACACACTTCTGGGCCTGCTTAAGGGCACACACATTCTCACGGGTGGACAGTGTTACAAAATAACCAACGTTTTTGCACATTTAACTCCTGGACTTACGCGAGCAGAAATGAAGCTTCTTCCCTCTGCAACGTCACAGTCCCATGCATCCAAGTATGTAAAGATATGCAACTTGAAGCCTAGCAAACTAACGTTTTTACGTTACTACGTGAAATCTCTTCCTCCCTCCAGAGAAAGAGCTCTCTAGAGGAGCAGCCTCCCCCTTTCTTACAGCTGCAGCCCAAGAGCAGCCCATCCTCGTGTGGAAGGGCAGTCAGGTAGGTAAGAGCTCCTCGTTTGGAAAAGCTGGAGAAGATTTTATGAGGCGCAGCTGGCATCACCAGTTCTGCAGGGAGCGAGGAGGGTACTGAAAGCAGCGAGGTTTACACTGGGGAGTAAAGGATGAGAAAGGAATCAAACTTTCCTATTTAATAAAAACTACAAGAATCCACGACTTGCCCCTGTAAGCCAAGGAAGAGGCACCCCGGGGTATTCCAGGCAACCAGGAGCAGCCTGCCCTGCACTGTGAAGGCATCACTTGTGAGCACTAAAGTGTTCTCAAGGCTCTAAGCTCGGCAATCCGTAACAGACCCTCCAAGTCACTAGCGCAGGTCGAGTTCTGCAGGACAACAGAGCGGACAAGCACCCCCGATTTCCGTGAGAACCGGAGATGCTGCATCGCAAAGCCAACGGCGGAGGCCGCGTTAGGCGAGACCGCTTCCCGCACCTCCCGACGCCGCCGAGGAGCCCTTCCCGGGGCCTCCCTCGGGCAGGGTACCGAGTTCCCGCGTGCACGAGGCTGTGACCGCCGAGCCGAGCTCCGGACGGGCAGCGCGGCGCTGGGCACGGCGCTGGGCACGGCGCTGGGCACGGCGCCCCGGGAGCGGCGGAGGACGCTCGGCGCGCTGCCCTGGCGCTGCCGGGGGCGCTCTGCCC
>JAYECN010464151.1:0-18611 GCA_035222435.1 Microcambeva ribeirae | reverse complement strand
ATTCAGGAGTTTATCTTTCTTAGTTTTGCAACAAAGTGTACATATTAGAAAAAGAGCTTTCTGCTGCCTTTGAGAGAAAGTACTTTTAGTATCAGGTGACTTTCAGAAGGTTTCCACCTTACCAGATAACATTCTAGAGCATGTCTGAGGTTTAAGAGAACATTTTCTAGTCCCAACTATGTTAATCCTTCTTAAGTTACAACAGAATGTCAAGCTGAAATATTATCGAGATGACATAGTGTGGATGCAGTAGAAAGATATTAACAAATAATTAACAACAATATACAAACTGACCTGTCCAGTAATAGGTTAGGTGCAAATAAAAGCTTTCCCGGGTGTTCCATGGAACGCCAAACTAAGCCAATCATCAGTATCTCTAACCAGGCACATTCCAGTAGATGGACCTGATCATGGAGTGTTAAATCCACAAAACCTGAAAGAATAAACAGGAGACAAAATAAACACACCCCAGTTTTGCAAGCATAACAAAATTATTTAGAGAATCAGGTTAAAAAGTTTGAGCTGAATAACCCAAAATAAAAAGCAATAAAACTGACATTTGCCCTCTCTGCATTGTCTGCTTGAGGGTTTTTTTGTTTGTTTGTTTTGTTTTAATTTAGGTGCAGCGTGGCTCCATCCTACACAGCAATCGCCACTTTCCAGTGGTGCATCCTGCCTCCCGAGCAGGGCAAGATGCGGCACAGCAGCTCCCTCGCCAGGCCTGGGGCTCTTGGCCTGGGAAGCCAGGTACACTGCGGGAAGGAGCAGCAACCTGCTCTGCTCCTGGGTTGCCTGGGACAAGATGAAGGCAAAATGGGAAAACATCTCCTATAAACATCATGATAGCTCTAAACAGCTAATCCTAGGCGAGCTTTCTGTTGAAATATATTTCTATAGGCTCTGGAACATTCAGTCTATTGCAAGTGCTGCATCTGGGTTAAAGAGAGGCCAAATAAATTAGCAACAAACGCAGATCACAGCACAGTTGGAACTCATTGATGAATCATTTGATTGTATTTATATTGGATTACAGCACCAGAAGGAAGAAGCTGCCCTCTTTGTTTAAACAGCACTAAAAAGAATGGATCCAAAATGAGGACACGGTTTACAGCAATACTTAAAAGACAAGTGTGAGAATAATCAAGGAAGTCTATAGACAAGAAAGCATAATGACAATGTCTTTCCTGTGTTTATGTCATAGAGCAAATTATAGAATTGTCTCACTGAGAATCTTACTTTCCATGAACACTACTTTCAGTGCAAAGACTGAGTGTCCAAAGCCTGAAAGTCTTTGGGATTACATAACACAGGATATTAGACCTTAGCATCAGGTATTCTTTAGTTGCATGAGCTTGTTAAGAGTAACATGCAGAAGTTTCCTCAAAACAAAACAAAAAGATATCCTTTTGTTATATAGCAATGGTATGACTATTATTGATCTTTGCCTCAGTTTAATATTTTTTTAAGTTGCAATTAATTCATGTTAGTCTTCAAGATAAAAGGTACAGGGTAAACTATCACCCTGGTAAACTACCACATTTTTGAAATAACAAAGAGGAAGAACAAAAAGAGTTCACAGAAACAATAGAAAATATTTCTGTTCTGCAAAACAGTGATATTTTTTAAAGAAAATATTTGAGAGCTGGTCAGTCCATTCATAAAGAATCACTCAAAAAATGAACATCTTCAATATATCTGAAATATAGCTCGTATATCAACTGCTAGAAATGGATTTAAACAGCTGCATTATGTGAGTTTTTTTTTAAAGTGGTAGCTACTTAAAAAAAAAAAGTTTTATTTTTTTCTCCATATATTTTTCCTTTATTATTAAATGCAAAGATGACTTTCAGACTCCACCCAGATGGAATGATATTTCCCTGAGTCACCAGACAACCTGAAACAATAGAGCTGGAACTTAAACCAACAACGCTGTTAACTATCAAGCATGTTATCTAATTACGGCACTCAAGAATGGAACTGGCAAAAATAAACTGCTATTCACGTATATGGAGAACAAACAATAAACATTCTGTTTCCTATTAAGCCTGGTCACATTTTCGCATGACAACACATCACAAGATGGAGTTTTAATCTATGACTGACAAGCACCACACCAGTTCCCTGTGTGGTACCGCACAGTCCCTGTGTGGCATTTGACGTTTGCATTCAGAGCATTAGAAGTCAGTTATACTGCCATCATTTCATATGATTGCACACTGTTCTACTGTGGAATGTTTTCTTTGCTGCAGAAAAACTGAGTTTGTTGCAATTGTGCTAATTCACTTTACTGTAAAACTCTGCTTATTCAACAATACGCTGGGTGCCAAAACATTTGGCAGTACTGTAAAGACAGAGTCATTTCTCAAGTCTAGATTCAGCATAAATGCAAGAACAAAGAAACCCACAGGTTTATTTTCAAACACTGTGCACATTCAGTGACTTCTTACTTTTCAATGGCCTTTTTTCCCCCAGAGTTTTGCAAAACATAAAAAGAAATATAGGAATAACATCAATGTGCAGTGAAATGTTGCTACCCTTCCCAGAGAGGACAATAATTATGTGCTATAGCAGAAACCAATCAGAAATCAACAAATTTCACAAGGCTCAAAAAATACTTGACCACCTTTCTTCAATATGCCAAATTTGACCCCTTTCTTCATGTAATTCAATTTAATAGTGTGGCAGTATTTTAAAAGATCGAATGATCTCACAGCCGAACATGTACTGTGGGTTATATCACAGAATATTTAACACAAGCCTTGATTAATACAGGTGTAAATATAATAATGAAAATCAACTATAATTCATAGAAAACCTTATCAAATTAACTGGATGGCATTTCAGATGATATTAGAAGTTTAGTTGATGAAAGTATTAGTTTTGATGAAGCAGGATTCTGTGAGACATTTGATTTGGCAGTTCATGACATTTGATAGTAACACTGGAAAACAAAAAAAAAGTGGATTAGAATATTTTGGAGGACACGTCTCAGTATGCAATGGTAAAAGAGTAATAATAATCCCTCTTGAACTGATATGTTTCTAGAGAAATCCCAGACAGCTCACTTCTTCATCTGATATAACTTTTAAAGATGTTGTGGGAAAAGAAACATCAGGAGACATGTAGGAAATTAATGCAAAAATCAAGTTAAAAACAGAAACAACCTTGATCACTGGTTAAATTCACAATAAAAAACATAAAGACATACATTTAAAATATTGACAATTTGCCGTATATACAAGATATAACAGCAGTAGCTCTTAAAAGATCTCGGAAATTATGTGGAAAAAGCTCTCAGGAGGAAGCTGTATCTATAAAGATAATACGTTTCTTTATAAAAAAATCCATGGAAACTTCAAGTGAGTAAGAAAGTTAAATTTCCTCTGTGTTACTTGAATCTGGCAACTACCCTTCGGGAAGGAGGATGTTAAATTGGAGAGAATGACGGAGAAACATCAAAATGACTACAGCATTAAAAAACATGCTCTCTAGTGAAGAATATCCAGGATTTATTTGCTCTGTTTGAAGCCAGGTAGGTTGTAGAGATTACATTACTGCAATTTGTAATTATCTAAATAAGAAAACAAAACCTATTACAATGACTCAGGCAGAACCACACCAAGTCGGATTAGAAATGAAGGGCAAACGTTAACCACCAAGAAAGCTATTATCCAAGCACCATACTATAGTGCCATGAGGTAACCACCATTAGAAATGTTAATCAAGATTTAATTACTATTTTTAAGACATACTCTTGTCCAAGCAAGTTAATTCAGATTAATGCTACAGGAAGTTAAATTAAATAATGAATTAATCATTAGTTACTTAGAACATGTTGCATTTTAATGCAGTTAAAATTATGTTTAGATGTGCACTGCATCAGTGTTTTTTAATGCTGGCAAGTGTTGAAAGAAAAAGTATTTTGGGATTCTAAATTTTCGGTTATTGTTCTCTAAGGAAAAGAAAAACTCTCACTTCACTGCTGCTGAATTAATTGCATCTTATGACTGAGCCTACACCTGTTTCCATGTAACAGACTGACCTTATAAGACAACAAAATCCTTGTGTGGATTTGTGATCCTTGTGACTCCTTATACTGCCTTTATGCCATTGCACCTCACGCACCTGACACGAGTGAGGCGCTTGTGGTTTAAAAGCCATGGCTAGACCATCCATATTTCATGCAGAGATTCTAAAAAAAAGCTATTTTTGAGTGACTGTTAATATAGAACACAGCAGTTCTTCCAAAAGCTCTTGTATGAACATCTGAACTTCTGAAAAAAACAGAACATGCACATACCTCAGCTAAGGGTAGATGGCAATTAAGTTTACACTCTTAGTGTAGAAAACAAAACAGTAATGTTTAAAGCAAATTCATTAACCTTCTTAATACAAATCCTTCTAACATAAAGCAGCAGCATTTGCCATATCAGTGACAACATGATATAGCTCTCTCTCTCTCTATCAGAAAATATGAAGCCCTAAAGCAGCAGCAGGGCCATGGAGGAAAAGCTATGAGAATTCCTACTCCAGCAACCAACACTTAATTCTCCAGAGGTGAAGAAAATCTTGGGAATTCAAAATTGTATAACCATCTATATAGATATAAAGACATAGATAGATGCCATATTTTACCAATCAAATATTTTGAAACTAGCAAGTTTGTAACTTAATGACTTTGACCTAATGAGTAGCTTTCTATTTCATCAAATACAACTTTTTAATAATTAACATTCTCTGAGACTCAACACCCAAGCACTATTTCAGGTTTCATCCTACAAATAAAAAATATTTCCTCCACTGTCACTATCATCTGGGGATCATTTAATTGCCATCATTTCACAGCCTCTACTGAAACTGTTAAGATGCAGGTATAAAGCAGCTATTTCTCAAAATACTGTTTTTTCACAAAGTCCTGAAGAAATCTTTTTTTTTTTTTTTTATCTGATCCAATTATAATACTATCGACTTTTTTTTGTACCATACTTTGTAACTACTATAATGAGTAGCTGAAGTATAAATTTTATCCCATTTTTTCACAGCAACAAGCAACATGGTACCAGGAAGGATGATTCTTGCTCTCCATCTGCTTTGAAAGAAAATGAAACAAAAGCAGGAAAGAGTTTAAAAAGCAGTAACAAAATCCCATCCAGCATATTGGATGCTTATGGCAAAACAGCTTTCTCAGACTCCAGTGATTTGCAGCTCAGGGAATTCTGCAGCCAGAGATGATCTTTCTGTACCTAATATTCCTTAACCTTTTTCATCCAAGTTTGTCCAGCTGCTTTTTAAACACCAGTAGACTTTTCATCCACTTCAGATTTTTCATAGACTCTGGCAGTAATATCCTCTGGCAAAAGTTTCACACCTTAAGTTAACACTGTGAAAATAATCACCTCCTGTTGTTTGTTCTGAAAAATCTCTTAGAGTCTTTAAATGACCCTGATCATTTTATTGGAAGATACCATAATTTCCTAAAGCTGTCATCTCCTCAGGATTTTACTGATTTTTATCACATCCCTGTCAATTTTTTTTTTTTCCCCAAATAGAACAGTTTTAATATGTATTTTCAGTCATTCCTTGGATGGAAATTATCCCTTTCACCTTTGAACAGACATATTGTCCTTCTCTGAGCATTTTCCGATTCAGCAATATTCCTTCAGAGGTGATGAGACTAGGACTGTGCAATGTTCCAGTCTGTCACATTCCTACAACCCCTTAGGTAATCTAATAGTATTCACTTTTTTTTTTCAGACAATTTATGGGTATCTTTGAATAGAGTAAGCACACCTATCAGTCTCCAAAGCAGTTTCTTTGGTTGGTTGGTTTTGTTGTTGTTGTTGTTGTTGTTGTTGTTGTTTTAATGACTTCTGCTTGTCTAAAACATCTAACCTGATAGCAACAGGAATTTTCATAGTATCTTCCATAATAAAAATTACATGAGGTATACTATACAGAAATGTCTTCAGACATCAGAACATTCTACTTTGTGTATCTTAAAATTGCCTACATTAACATTGCCTACATTATCTTGTTCTATCTAGATACAAGGCTTTGAAAAGTAACAGCAATTACTGCAAAAAGGCTATTATTTACTATCCAATACAGTATCCCAGCCATGCAACAGTCACATACTAGTCCACATTTGGAATAAAACTCTAATTAGGTTGGCAAAGACAGTGAGAAATTAGTGGTTAATGCTACATAATAGCTAGCAACCATTCAACAAAACATCCAAATTCAGATAGGTTTATATAGACACAAAATGTCTAAACAGATGAAACAGGAAAACAGAGAAATATTTCCTACAACAAATTCCACTCTCAAGAAACAGTCAGCAAAGGGAAAACAGCATCTATTTCTCCTAAGCTGTTCTGTCACAAAAGTGTCAATAACTCATGTGAGAAATCGCTTTGACAAAGACATGAAAGCCGGGTTGGCTGCAGCAGGGACAATGCGTGGCTGGGGTTTACCGCCCACCTCTCCATTCTGAACAGAGAGGGGCCACCACATCGATTTATATGTGTGGGTATAAGACAACATTTCTGTCCAAGTTGGCATGTGTCATTTGGACTGATCATGCCCTAACCCTCAGCTAAAAAACTCTTAATCAAGCAAAGCGGCTAAAGCTTACACCTTGCCTATCGATTTGTTTGCACCCAGCTGCAGCAAGGTACCCAGACAGAGCCCAAGGACAGGTCCGTCAGGGAATCACTAACACTATATTCCATTTTCCAGGGCTGTCATTATTCCCAGGCCTATTTCTGTAATGCTACTTGTTCCTATTTTTTTTTTCCCACAGATCTTAACATCAGAATAACTGGAAATGCTTGCTGTTAATTTCTCCCTCCTCCGTGCATCGAAAGAATGAAATGGACATACTGGTCTAACTGCTGACACAACTCCAATATTTTAAATCAAGCCCTGTTTTGATGACTGAAGATCAATAATTTCTAAAATCCAATATTTTGGACTTTTTTTTTTTTTTGGTTAATAATTATATATTCTCATTCTTTCAGTTTGTTTCTGTGAGTTCAGAAGAAAAAAAAATAGCTACAGTTTGCTAAGTCCCTGATAGAAAAGTCTGAAATGCTGATACAGAGCAAATGGCACATTTGTAAGAGACTCTAAAGACTTACTCTACTCTTCCTTTCAATTTTGTCTATTTTCACTGCCTGTATGATTTTAGTATAGCAGAATATAAATCCAAGTTTATAAACTTTCTCCTCTAATCAGGCCTTCAAAAATGAAAGGAGATGAGATCAGAAAGAACAGCATCAGTTCTTAACTACTGTTAACTATTTAAAAGCAATAAAAATTATTCCACATTTGCCATTGTAACCTCTACTGGTTCTCTTTCTGAAAAATAACAGTTTCTATTTACAGCCATAATGTTATGAATGTCATAGGGGGTCACATTTTTTGCTTTTATTTCAAAACCCATTTATAGGAGCTGGTCAATCATGTTTCCACCTAAAAGCTGCACTGTGACAATTCCAAAATCTGTTTGTCAGACGAAGGAGAACTGTTCCAACCATTTTTCAGTTGCAGAAATGTGTCAAGTATTACCAGTTTGATCAATACTTCTTACTTTCACAAAAAGCACATACCTTTTTTCAGCCTGTCAAGCCCAGATCTTTTCTGGATTAAGAGAAGAAAAAGCACCTGAACACACTCCGGGTTCTAATAGCTAACGTCCTTCAGGGAAGGAATCTCTCCTTCCTCCTTCCAATGCACTGCACTCTAAACTACGGTGTGCAAACATATCCTGCGTACATCACATGTAATAAATACTGTCCTACATCAAAATTCCTGCACCTAAACTAGCTTGTAAGGAAGATATCCAAGTAAGGGTTAACTTACTCAAGCCTAATACTTTGCACAAAGTGCAACCTAGATTTAGGACCACAAAAGCAATTATGTGGTATGAAAGGAAATCGCCACTGATTAGACATACATTATATTCTCTGGACTAACCTTGTCACATTTATATGAAATCATGCAGTCTTGGCTCACATAAAAATGTCAGAGGTCCCCAACACAGTACTAAGATGGGCGGCGTTGTCCTGGGGAGATGGTCCCTGCTCTGGCCTAGCGGGACTTGTGCTAACTCCCAGCTTGGAACTGCTCTTGGGAATTCAATGGGTGGTGAACTCCAGCCAAACAATCTCTGTAGGATTTTATTGCCTGGGAAAATTTGTCCTGAGCTGATGGATGGCAAGGCCACGTGTCCAAAGCCGAAGGTTTTTTCCCCACTTTCTCTGCCTTGCACCAAAATAGTTTGGAGAGAAGACAGCTTGTGTTGAAATGTAGCTCCAGTCTACGGCTAAAACATGGCACCGACATACCCTACGAATCCCATTTCCTGATTTTCATTGCATGTGTCAGTATGTCTGACTTGACTAAAACCCGCTTTTTATTTTGCAACTGTTTTGCTTGATTAACAAAAGAATATTCCAGAAAGTGCATTACCAGTACCAGTTAACACAAATACGTTGAGGCCTTTCATCAGGGAACATAATAAATGTAATCAGCACTCACATAGCACTTTACATTTTCAAAGGGCAGTAGAGCCATTAAGCATTATTAAATGCATTTTACAGATAGAGCACAGAGAGGTTAAGTGCCTTGTCCAGGAGGAGCCAGGATTAGGACAGAGATGTGGCAGGCTCTTAGCACACTCTCTAATCCTTTCAGCCACAAAATCTTTGGGATGCAGAAGTCTCTTTGAAATCAAGTGCCAACTCTGTTTCTTGCTAGTCTGTAAAAAGGAGACAGCCAAAAGCAACTAAACCTGTCTCAAAGAGAAAAGAAAAGAAAGCTTCACCAAATAAGAGCTGGGGAAAAATGTGAGCAGAAAAGCTGGATGCAAAGAACTAAATAAGCATTGATTCTTTCCTGGTTTTAACACACACATTAATATATGAAGGCTGCCTGCCAAATTGCTAGTGAAAGTTTACTGCCATAAGGCAAAAAAAGGGATGTGTACATATATTTTCTCTGAAAGAAACAAGCATCTCAAAAGAGCAAAGCAAAATGACTTCCACAATTAAACGACAATTTTCTGCAGCACTATGTCAGTCATTATTTAAAGGATGTTAATTATCACTCAGCCCTGGATTGTAATCCAGAAGTCAGACTCAGGCTGGACTTTGGCAAAAGATGCAACTTGAAGGTGCCTTAATCACTAAGAGCTTTGCTGCTTCTCGGAGAGCTCAGGCTTGCCAGTAAAACGCACAAGGCACTGTCTATATACTGAGAATGAGATCCCTGAAGTTGTTCCCAACGACTTTAAGTTCAGGAGCAGACTACCAGCCTTATGCTCAGCTTTCCATTTCAAGTTCCCTGAGTCTGTCACTACAGAGGTGAAGGAGGATACCATGCAAAATTTATAAGGCTGCAACCTAAAATACACAGGGAAAAGTATTAGATCTCATTTTGTTTTATTGTCTCAGCAACACTTAGTTCCATTACTCTAAATTTACACCAATATTCAGGCCAGTTGCAATTAGGGTTGAATTTATGTGAATTTATAATTTTTGAGAGGTCGCTGTGATGCAAAATGTTGTCCATCAATAACAGACCCAGCTAAAATCATTAGCAGTGCTGACCATGCATTCTTGCCTGACTTTTATGAACATGAAAGACATGCTCATAAATATAGGCTGTCCTCTCTACCTCGTTCTTTCCCCTTCTCTCCCCGACACGGGCTGTTGCTCTCCTGGTCTATTTTTTTGGTTTAACTGTTCATCCATCTGCTGGAAGTAACACAACAGGAAGAACATGAAAGGACAGCAATGGGCAACCAGGGAGTAGTAATGGTTTGACATGTGCCACTGATAAAACGCTTTGCTGTGAGCTTTAAGTTCAAGTCTAGCATGACATGGATTTTTTTGTGTATTTGGCTAACACCGAGAGAGAGTAAAGCTTTCAGCATTCTGGTGATCACCTTATTAAAATAAAAGTCTTGTGTTCCAGTAACAATCTAAATCAATGAAAAAAGTAATGGTTTTGTGCCTGTTAAGAACAATCATTTGATCAAAAACTGTCTTTATGCAATCACTAATCAGTTGTTTAAGAAAGCATGTAATCACTGGAGAGAGAAAAAAGGGAAGGACCCTGAAGTAGACCCTTTCACAGGTTTTTGGCCTATCGCTATAAGATTTCAAAGGGATGCTTCAAAACACAGTTTTCAGAGGAGAATTTTAAAACCAAAAATCAGCCTGCAACAATTCCTAGTTGCTTTGTCCAACTTTTATAGGCTGCACCTCCAGTACCTGCTTGCAGTAATTTTATGAACACTGGTGTTGGCAAAGGTGCTTTGGTTTGGCTGCTGGGGTGCAAGCTTGCTGAGAGCAGGCCCAGGTAAGCATTGCACGCTCCTCCAGGAGACTGGCCCTTGCTGCAGTAACCGTAAGGGGGCTTTGAAAAACCTCAGAGGCAGGGCAGACGTCTCTGTGCTCTAGTACTGCATAGGTGACAAGATAGAGGTGGCAAGTGAATAAAACTGCAGATTAAGAAGTGTCTAAAGACCTAGTTTGCCACAGATGGCTCCCTTTTAATGCTCTGTATCTCAGTTTCTCTGCTTACATTAGAGAGAAAAATATCTCTTTTGTTCAGTCTGGAGATCTGTTGAAGAACTACAGGAAAGACCTAAAGTTTATCATTACACATTTAAAAACATATATTTTGGGTAAGAGATACCATTTAGTAATTTTCCTTTACAAAGTAACAGACTCAATTATGAATTTCAGCCGTTCTGTTATACTACCATTTTTTCTATTACAGAAGCCATTGGTTGCTGGAACTATTGGTCGCTAACCCTATTGTTTGCCAGTTTCTAATGTCTTGAGTTTATATTTTTGATTATTTCTAGGCATTTTTAAACTCTACTATGATTCAATTTTTTGTCATTTCAACTTCTACCTCCATCTATGCCTGGAAGCGTGAGAAACATCAGTTTTGAATTTAGCACATTTTTGACTATAACAACTTTTATATGTTAGAGTTAGGAATTCCCCTTTATCATCCTCCCTCATTCATATATTGCACTGAATAAAACACTAAGTTTTCTGCTCCACAGTTTATTTCATTCCAGGATCTACTGTACCTACCACTGAAACAATTAACATTCATTCCAACAGCATCTGGAACTAGCAGTAAAGTGGATTATTTTGCAGCCCAAGGAAAAGAAGGAAAAACTGTCAAGCCTATAGTGAACTTGAAGATTAAAACTGCTTCAAGACTACAAATAGAAACTGCTCAGAACATAACGTGCTGTACCCAAGAAATGAAGCATAACCTCAGAGTTCATGGTCTGGTCATTCTTTATAATCATTAGGAAATAAAACTAGCTGGACTAAGGCACCTGCATCCATTTTATTTCTTCAGAGTGTTCACTTTTGGATAAGTCCCGCTTCTGGCTATTACACATCTATGCGAGCAACATAAACTACGTACATATACCTATGGTTTCCTATCCATTGCATTGGCTTGCACCAATATCAAAACACAAACATAAGCATATATAAGTAGGGTTCAGATGTTTATTTCCCATCCTATTCTTTTCACCCCTACACAACGGGTTTTGAACAGAACCCAATCTCTGAAAAATTATCCAAGAAATTGTGATGACACATCAAAGAGAAAAAAGACAGCAAAATTAATGACAGCAATTTCCTTTAACCACTACAACAACAAGAGCATTTTAGCAGCTGTGTGGGAGTGCCACAGTATGACAGAGCAGAGGAATACATTACAGGGAAAGCAAGACACTGGAATGCAGCTGACCATTTATATTCATTTTCTTGTCCAGGGAAACCTAATAAGTTAGCAAGCCACATGTTCCCAGAAAATACATCATTCACTTAAGCCACTTTTGTAGCACACTCTTCTTCAATGGATAACAAAACCATAGCAAATTTCAGCATCTGACAAACTTCAATCTAAGGAAATTCATGTTGCATGCACCAGCCATATACATTTATACAAAACATGGATATTACACTTGGAGAATCACCTCCTTGTACTCAAGCTCCTATACTGCCTCTGAGACTTACGCTGAAGCTAGAGCGCGCTGGAAGTCCTCAGACAGAATATTTTTACACAGGAAAGTGAGAAGCTGGCAACTTGTAAATGATCTAGAAAATCTGTCAGCTTCCACAAAATAAAAGAATAATCAAAGAGGCTAGGGAGATGCTATAAGTGGACGCAAAGCAT
The DNA here is from genome assembly GCA_035222435.1 of Microcambeva ribeirae. Taxonomy (NCBI): domain Eukaryota; kingdom Metazoa; phylum Chordata; class Actinopteri; order Siluriformes; family Trichomycteridae; genus Microcambeva; species Microcambeva ribeirae. The sequence goes on along the minus strand of JAYECN010464151.1, from coordinate 6,392 downwards.
TCCTATCGGCTTTCTCATCAAGCATCTATTCCTCCTTGAGATGGTGAAAGGCATCTCCACTTCTACTAAATCCAGGGCCTTTTTCGCAAAGCTCTCTTGTTCTGATTTTGAATGAGTAATATGGCCCTCGGCAACCTGCTGTAGCCAACCCTGCTCGAGCAAGGGGTATTGGACAAGATGATCTTCAGAGGTGCCTTCCAATTCCAACCATCCTATGAATTTGTGTGCAAATAAACATTCAAAATCTTAATTAAATATATTCTTTTCTATTAAATAAAATGTTTCATTTCACCTGAAACAGTCATTAGCTCTCAAAAAGCTTTAAAATGTGAATTTGTATTAAGCTAAAATAATTCTTTTTTATTGTTTGGAACTGCCAGGAAACAAAGAAATTAATTATTCACACAGCTCTGATGGAGACATCTGGAAAAGCTTTGGAACAGTGCACAAGTTCATCCAAACTAACTGGACCTATAAACCTTATTTATCATTCTGTGTCAGGGCTGGAAAGTTGCATCAAATTCCATTACATTAAAAAAATTATGGTAATATCTTCAAATAAGTAAAGCAGAAATTAAAGAAGAAAAAGAAAGGAAAAATAGGGGGGGGGAAGTGTTACTTAAAAATCAGAAATTTATCCTTGTAATTATAATACTTTTTTCAAACAATAAATATTGGTAGTTTTCATCTTCCCCATTTACACAGAATGTTTGATTTATTCTGTTTTTCTTCTATCTTTCACCAGTGCACAGAGCATGAATTTGACAGATTCTTCTCATATGAAAATAAAACTGTTAGCTTGGATTAGGTGGTAGAACCTTTCCACACAGTTTAGATACAGAGCAATAGAACATCTTATGAATAGCTTCACCATATTGACCCTCAAGACATGGTTTGATTAATATATAGAAGGCTTTTCCAGGCAGTCCTCAGAAGCAGAAGGGTTGTGTTTGGTGCAAGATACCTGAGGCAGCAGTTGTCATGATTGCTGCCCAAATAACGTTACCCACACTTGATGTTATCCAGAAGTTTTTTATGTCTGGAACTATTCCATACATCTACAGTCAATATATGCTTATAAGCTCATACAAACATGTTTCGACATAGTCCTACCCCTACGAGTCAGTTACACTTAATCCTCTTAGAGAACGGGGAGCCAAGAGGCACACTGTCAGGTTGGCAGTTTGTTAAGAGGGGAGTGATCATCTCATCAGAATTATATCAAAATACCCAGGGAAGAGCTAAGACTCTTCTGACATCCTGCTTTTGAATTATTTCAGAGCACTTACCGACAAGCTAATACCACTCTATCTGCCACCTACTAAAAAATCAGCATTTAAAAGTTATTCCACAACACTACTTGTAAATAAAATATTTCCTAGGAAAGCTGGTAACAATTATTCACTGTCAGCTGAAGAAGAGCAGACCTGAACACATCAGATTGCAATGATGGACTTTTACCAAAATCTCTCAGAAGGCCTACTACTGATAAAGAACGTAAAAAAAAGGCTCCTCTGGACTTTAAAGAAAGGAGTGCTATGGCTGATCTGTCTGATCAAGTAAGATAGTAAGGGAAATGTATTTATATTGCCAGGCAGTGTCGCATTCAGATCTTTCTCAGACACTTGATTAGAAACGGTTCCTTCAAAAAAAGAAGAAGAAAAAAAAAAGCTTAGAGTGGAGCAAAGGCATGAAAAGAGAGAAGAAACAGTCTGAGAAACAGAACAGATGTCAAATAAATTAAGTATTTTACTATACTGCATTATTTCAGGTTTGGACATAATTCAGTTTTTCTTAGAGACACCTAAGCAGGGGCATCAAAGACCACTTCCCAAGAAAGGCTTGCATAACACCTGGATAAAGCACCATTTCAAATTTCTGGAAGAAGTAAGAGAACTTGTGGCTAAGAGAAGCTTATTGATGAGGCAGAAAATGAGTGCAAAAGAAGCATAATAAAAACATAACAGATTTGATTCGTATTTATATCTGCAGGTGAAGACTATGGTTTCTTTTTGTTTCAGAATAAGTGGGTTAGCATGCTTCGCAGCACTCCCAAGCAACAGATGCAGTACTGTAATAGCTGTTTAGGCATGGATAAACTGGCAGATTATGAGAGAGTTGCACAAACTTAACAGAGGGAGACATTGGCAGAGCCAGGAGTAAAACGAGAGTTTCACAAAGGTAAGTCAACATTCTTCCCAGAAGGCCCAGCGTAAAAGAATATAATCCTATATGCGTACTTGGAAAAAAAATGTGCATTTGGTATTCACATCAGAGGCAAAGATTCTCCGTATTTATGTAGTCACATGAATACTAAGGGGGAAAAAATGAAGTCACAAGAGGCATTGAAAATATGCTAGGTTTTCACTGACAGCTCTTTTCTGCCAGTTTAGAACCTGCCTGTGCATACAGCTTTGAACATGTGCAAGACATTAACCCATTAATACTAGTGGCTTATTCCACCATCACTAAATAAGATATACTACAGCTTTACTTTTCCACAGAACTTGCAAAATTCTACCTTGCAGAAGAAGAGTAGCAGTCAGTCATTTATTCCAAGTTTTTGCCACATGTCTATATTGATTCAGGTCACTATCTACCACCCATAGAGCATCAATTTAACTCAGAGAACTTCCAGAATTTGACATCTTCCTAGAAGACAAAGACAGAAGAACAACTTCTGTAAAATAACTACAGGACAGGCAACCACAGGGTAAACCAGAGGCTTTCCGTATCCTGCAAACAGCCCAGGCAAATGAGCAGCCAGTGTGTTTCTGCGCCGTACAGTCTCTTGCACCCCAGGAACAGAGAAAAACCTAGCGAATATGACCCTCTAGGAACTAGAGTGCTTTTAATATAACATTTTGGGCTCTTCTCTAGCTTTTCAAAACTAGGAGCAATGGGAAAATTACACTGCTGCCTTCTCCCCTCAGCTCTCCCAGCCCCTCCTGCCTCTGACATAATATTTCAGAACAAACTACAGAGCAAATGGCAAGAAGAAGAGGTACAATGGGTACTTCAGCAAGCAGCATAAAGACTGCAAAAGGGGGCAGTAAGTAGAAGATTCTTGCCTTTTATATACGAGAAATTAGAAAAGACCTCTCTGTAGAAATAAAGTAAAATTAAATCTGAAAAACGCCAAGTTACTGTAGTATTTTACTGTCAAGAATACAGATACATGAGTGTTTCTTTTTCCAGCACCTTCATCTTAACCCCTGTCAGCTCACTTCTATTCTAGTGTCAGCCTCTCATTTCAACCCGTTGAACTTCTTGGTGGTAAACTCAACTGGGGAATTCACCCAAGTTACAGGTGACTCAGAAAGAGCAGTTTATTTTTAATCCTGATCATCAATTCCTGCATCCTGCTACCTACGCAGCTATCCAAACACTTCTAGAACAGCACCTCAGGGGGCAGCAGAAGGGCAGGAACTGCTTCTGTTGCACCACCACAGACAGAAACCACAGATAGAGTGTCTCTCCAAAGCAGCTGATTTATACCAGTACCTGCAATTCTATTTTCACCCCCTCTTCCTTGGGTTGTAAGTTCATGTGCGCTTCTTTGACTATGCACTGAGGCATATTGCTGTTTTGTAGGGCTTGTTGCAGATCAGCTCCCTGCCACAGCTCATCCCAGTTGCACTAGCATAATGCCAGTGATGCCAAAGGGCAGTAACCTGGGGGTGAGGGAAGGACTGCCCTGTTGCAGCCAGGCTCAGACCTGCGGAAGCTGCCATGGAAGTGCTGCTCATGGTTTGTCTAACATATGTCTAAATCAGCAGAGATAAAACATGCAGTATTCTAGGGCATAAAAGGCCAATCTAACAAGCTAAGGAATTATGGGTTTTAATTTGCAGTAAGAGTTTGTTTTTTCTTTTCCTTCAATGTTTGTAGACCTCCAAAGCACGTGCATAAGTTGATGTGAAACACATAAGAAATATTAGTTCTCTAGTAATCAAAGGGGATTTTTGAAATAGGCCAGACATACTCAGTAATACTATACACACACTAGCATGACAATATTGGCGTGCATATTTTGGCTATATTCTGGTCATTTTTCTACTAGTGTGATGAACATTCACAATTAGACTCTTCAGTGTTTTAGTAAACCCTTGGCTTACTTGTCATCGCCTGCCTATATAGGCATTCTCAATGGGAAGCCAGTTTTCTGAAGGACAGCAGCTGTTGTAGAAGGAACTTTATTAGTAAGCTATTGATAAGATTTAACATTCTTTGGAAAATTTATAATTAACCTGGTACACCACACTCTCTATGAATCAAATACAATGAAGTTTCCTGAATTTCTTAAAATACCTCAAATGCTCCAAAGCATAATTTAACAGGGGACATATCACGATCATGAACATTCATTTAAAGTCTAGGTAAAACTTTGAGCTGTGGATCTGCTTACACTTGTATTCTAACTTTATTCCTTGGCAGTCCAATACAAAATCTTAACTTGTCTCTTCTGATTCTAGGACTTCTTCACTCAAGGGGCACAAGAGTCTTTAGATTTAGACCTATGCTCTTGCTGATGTCATAAATAATTCACCTACATCTCCCTGCTTAGGACTGTGGTGGACAGATATATATCTTAGAAGCAACAAAATCATCTATAAAGAGGCCAAGAGACAATGTCTTCTTAGCTGAGAATGAACTCCCAGAGGAACAAGACAGCCACAGACTTCTAATAACCCATTCCAGTCTGGGATATACTTCAACTTGCTTTCACTAGCAAAAATTCACAGCAGTCCATAACTGAAACACAGACAAAACAACATATTCATTACACACAGCCCATTTCCTGGATAGATAATCAGAGAAAATAAATGAACTGTGTAACAGATGTGTCATATAATGTACTACTGTAGTGATGTATCAGGAATGACAGGGCAAGAGCCTATCTAGAAGAATTCTACAATAAATCTTTCCTAGTTATTTTTAAGTATCTTAAAAAAAACTGTATGTTTAACATGAAATTTTACTAAATGATTCTCTTGAACAGAAAATTAAAGCAGATAATAATAAAATAACCTCTAAGACTGGAATTACGGCTTGTTGTGCTCAGAGAAGTAGCATTGGAGAGAAACTAAAAGAATTAGGCCAAAGTTATTAAACCTCAAGTAAAAGGACCAATTTGTGTGAATTATGTGAACAAGGAACAATGGGTATGTGCGCATGCACATACATATCGCATCAGTGCTTTTCAACAATTGTGTATTCTTTCTGTAAATTATTTTAAGAAATAAATAAATCAGGAAGGATCATTACTTACTGTTTACTTAGAGTGGAAATTAATGAGGGTTTCTTGGAAAGCTCTAGGGTTCAGCATAGCTAAAGACTCTGTCAGATATGTTAATCCAAGAGTGTAAATGACTTCAGTTAAAGGAAAATATAAGGCAATATTTTTATAAGTGGATAAACTGTAACATTTTATTTCTAAAAAAAAAAAGTAGTATTTCATTTCCTTAAGATTTTGGCTAAAATATCAAAATTATTACTGCAGATGCTCATTTTTGCCTCTTTGCTTGCCATTTCATTTCAACCATTTCATCCTCAGATGTTTATTACCAAATTATTGAATGACCAATGAACTCTAATACATAGGTTTTTATTATTAAAAGAATGTCAGTTCTTCTTTATCTGTCGTGCGTTATTTCTCGTCTGTAACTATATGACAAAAAATTAAACAGTTAGTTACTTACAGGGCATCAGTACATCAGTTTTGGTTGTGGAAGATATTTATTATTTGAGATAACTTGTCTTTAAGCCCCAACATTCAAAAATTCAAACTGAGAATTCAAATTTTTTTTATCCTGGAAAATTCAGAGTTGAGTTGCCTTGTAATAGCCCTCTAGGCCCTGATTCTAAATTGGCTTTGTACATAATGAAGTTTGCTTATGTTGAGGAGATCCATAATCTTATCAAATGTATTGAGATATCTGCATATTTGTAGAAACAGAGATTTTCAAATTAATTTGAATTCAGAATTATATTTAAATTTCAGCACATAGTTCAGGGATATTTAGAGGAAGAGATGTATTTGATGCTCATTGTTCTAAAGAAGGTTATTTAAATTAAAAAAAAACTTGAGTAGAACATAATTATTGTGCTATATTAGTAAATGGATGTCTGGATGTCTGTATTAACTGTTTTTTAAACCATACACTTCCACAAACAATGAAGTGAACTAAGACTAACAGCATTGAATATAAAATGGTGCCATTTTTTCTTTTTTTTTTTTTGACTTATAGTATAGAATTCTTAGACAACATGTTGTAGCCCTTAAAATAAATACTAAGATACTTTTTCACAGAATCACAGAATCACAGAATGGTTGAGGTTGGAAGGGACCTCTAGAGATCATCTAGTCCAACCCTCCTGTTCAAGCAGGG
>JAYECN010464140.1:0-18611 GCA_035222435.1 Microcambeva ribeirae | reverse complement strand
AAAGGAAAGGAAAGGAAAGGAAAGGAAAGGAAAGGAAAGGAAAGGAAAGGAAAGGAAAGGAAAGGAAAGGAAAGGAATCTAGAATTGGCATAACATTGGCCTATGAGAGAAAATCCATCTCCAACATCCCTGAAACTAGCTTGCAGCTTTCATGCTGGACTGACTGCCCTCAGCATGTGATATTTAACACAATGGCAGTGTCAGTGTGACAAAATCTGTTCCTTGTTCTTGTTCCCAGAGTTTTGCACCTTTATAAGTTTTACTGCAAACATTTTTTATGTTGCGCCCCATAAATGTTTCTCATCCACTTGGTCCTACTGAAAATCTCTTATGTAACAATTGGCCTCCAAAACCTACTGTATTTTTTCAAAGCTGGCTACTCCAACTGAGCTGTAGATACTTTGTCTAAGACTACCATTGGGACCATTTCCAGGCCCCAAGAATGAGTGACAGGCAGCATTTGCACTTTGAACTCAGCTTCCAAACACAAGTCACTAGGCTTTGACTGCCCTTTGGGAATGGTTCCCAGACAAGGTTAGCCTCCAAGATGCCACCGGGACCTCTTTGGGGGAATGCTATTGGTCTGGCAAGAGGCCATTCTAACTGCTTAGCAACATTTTTAAATATATATACACACACACAGAAACATAAATATATAAATCATATACATATAAATCATATTCCAGTATTAGGGCATAGTCTCAGATGTTGTTTAATTTATCAGTATAGCTATAATCAGAGATAATATAAACAGTTCCTAATGCACACATTGGACCAGGCAAATACTGGTGCAGAAAGACAGTTTCAGAAACCTGAATACAATATTGATATTCTCTGCCCATTCTCACGATAATCTCTGGAGGAGTCATACGTGACAGCAGCTTATCAGGTTGGTGAGAAGCAATCTTCATAGCAGCAGAACTGTAGGTACCGTCTCCACAGAGAATTTTTAGGCCAGAAGAGAGCACAGGTGTATTCATTTTCTAATTTACATTTGTTATCCATGCATTTATTTTTATTTGGCTAACAATGAATACATAATATATACCCTTTATTGTATCAAATATCAGAGTGCTCTGGTGAGTAAGATAATATCACTGATTTCCCATGGTTACCTGAGCCACTGAGTCAATAAAGTCCTGTGCATTGTTATTATTGGATTTCAAACCCAGCCTAAATTCTACTTTTATTAATATTTCCATTAATTTTACTCTAAAACTGATGAATATGCTTTCTCCAAAGCAGAAAAAAAAAAAGAAAAAAGAAAAAAAGAAAAAGAACTTATATACTGGTCAAAAAGGGTTTGAATATGAAATTCCCAATAGTCTCAGCAAAAAAAAAAAAAAAATAATTAAAACCAAACATTAGTGCAGAGCAGTGGTATAAAAGCACAAGAGCTGCTGAGCAGTATGCCCATCAGAAATAATGAAAGTCCAAAGTAGAAAGTGGTTATCGGGGGAACAGAGAAGACTGTAGCATTCATGGTGCAGGTGATTGCTCCTATGGGCTTGCTTATCTCAGGTACTGTACCTGTGGAATACCTACCACTGGAATACTCCCAGATACCTACCATGGAGGGAAATACAGGGAAAATGTATAGATAAATACTTAATATGGTCATTGACATTAAGATATGCACAGCCCTGCCTCCTCAAACATAGTCTATGTCTTCTCTTTGGAGCGATGGGAAGGTGCCTGCTGATATATGGTTCTGCTCAAGTCAGAAGGCTCGATCTACAACCTAACCCTGACCATCACTGAAGGCTGAAGCAGTTTTGTTGAAGAACCTTCAGTAGAGGTTATGACCACATATATCTCTTTGTGACCACATATATCTCTTAAGAAACACTTAACTGAAATGTATACAAATACAGTCAGCTTAGGCTTCCCCTAATTTCTATAAAAAAGAGAACGCTACCCACCTGAAATCTAAATGACTTGCCACACATGGACTTTTTGTGTTAGACCCTCTGCAAACTGTGAGCAGGAAGACAGTCCCTGCACTGAGCTGCTCATAAACCAAACTCTTAAGCAGGAAGCTGTTCACAGGACACAAGAAAATAAAAAAGACAGTGGCTGGCACCTTCTTTATGCAATTGTCTGTGAGAAAATAATACACCTTTGGAAAATATTTGTAAAGGCACTGTGAAAAATGTCTAAGTTGCCCTGGCTAGAGCTGACAACTCATGGGTCAACCTTAGTGACTACTTTGAGCTGTATTCTCTATAAATAAAAGGGCCTCTGAGAAATACCAAAGAATCTTTGCTCTACTCAGGTGATGGCTACGGTTTAGTATGCAGACAAGGTCCTAGAGGGTTGTCCAGAATTCCTTTTCTTCAACACGGAGCAGATGTCTAAAACTCAATGGCTATATTAAAACTAATAAACCAGAACCAAGATTTGGCATGACTTCTCATATTATTAAAATGTTAGACTGATCTGGTGTTAATGGTGTTGGTGTTGGCCTGCTGGCTTCATCCAGAAATCATCACAAATAAGAGGTCATTCCTCTTTTTTTGGCTGAGAGATTTTTGCTAGACTAGCACAAACCATGCCATGCTGCTTGAACTTGGATTTAGAAAACAGACCGTATCTCATCTTACTACTGTAGCTGTAGCTATTAGATTTGTCGCCTGATCTTTCTGAAAACTCCTAGAGAATTTGGGAAATCTGAGGCAAGCTTAGATAGATGTCTATAGCCGTATTTTTAATTAACACATTGCTATCAGCACATAATCAGAGCTGACCTCTTGGTATAGTCTTTTCTTACAACCTCAGAAATTTAGGATTCCTCTTCCTAAATCTGACTTGTGACAGAATATTGGTGCCTGAACTGAGAGTTTTTGAGGAAATACACATGTGTGAACACACACATGGAATATTCAGACCAACCAGAAAGGTACCAGGGAGTTTTACACATGCAAAAGGATGAGACAATGCTGGGGAGTAGGCCTTTGGGGAGACAGTTATGTGCATCAATTCTTAAATACCAAAAGAAGCATCTTCTTGTTATCTTGGATCTTAGCCACAGGTTAGATATAAAGCTTGTTGCAGTCATTGGAGAGAGCGATGGTGACAGCACTAAGCCTTATATGAAAAATTGTATCTAAATAAATCCAGTACATGAAGCATCTTCTGTTCAAAGGAGTCCTACTGTGTGTGAAGGACTTCTTTAATTTCCTGTATGAGATTTCCCATTTAGTTTAGAGAGAATCTGAAAGAGCATCTCATATGGCTGTCTTCTAAGCCCAGAGCACTGGACTTGGACTTGAAACATAACCTTGAACCAGTGAGGGTACTTTTCTGGTAACAACACTAGAAAAAAAATAAGTGCTAGTGTATGCAAATCAACCCTAGCAACAAAACATACCTGGATTCCATACCTTGTTCACTTTTTAAAAGATTATTGAAGTGTCTTTTACTGAGGTATAAACATACATATTCAATCTTGCTCTTTTATAGTTTTAGATATCTGTGCAGTACCTTAGGTCCTGAGTAATAGAGTTTTGCTGATTCTATCTGCAAACATCTTGTACTGCTACAGTGCATTTTGATTATTCTCAATAATGACTTTGAAAAAATTATCTTGTGAAAGAAGGAGGAATGATAAACTTTTTCAAATGTGATCAACAACTGCTATTTCAAATTAAAATGAAAAAAAAGAGAGAGAGAAATAGAGGGATAGAGAGATAGGAAGGAAGAGAAATTTGTTTTCAAGATGCAAACACAACTTGCATGAGAAGACCCTCACATACAATAGTTAACACACTGTAAAATAATATTATTTATATAAACTTTATCAGACATTTCCTCTTTCAAATCTTATTTCAGTATTGGTCTTGAAATATCCCCAAGGCATTGTCTTACTTGAAAAATGTTATTTCAATTAGTTGAATATCATTCTTTACAGGATTCCGGTCAAACAAGGGGCAAAACTAAATCCAAACCAAACAATATGTGTCTGCAATAAATTTCTGTTCCTGAATTATTCATACATAATGGCATAGGTGACTCTTCAAGCATTTTGAATTAACTAGAATTGATTTCTCACTTTTTTATGCCTAGTTGTACAAGCGTTTTTGTACTTTTACTTCTCCTTAACAAATAAAGTATTGATTCAACTCTACTGAACATGTTTTATTTAAACTTTGCCCTTTGTCAGCAACTTAGTCCTCTACCCAGAAGTCTCTTTTCTGACTTTCCATTGTCTCTTGATCTTGAAGGTGAAATGCACTGAATAGGCTCCTTGCTATGATATAACTAATAAAATATGTTCCAAATTTGCTGGGAACAGTTACAATACAGAGCACGCACTGTGTTTTAAAGCCTTTGCAAGGTATCTTTGTGTTCTTTTTCCTGAGTAGATGCTCAGATCGCCCCCTGGGATATTCAACAGTTTCAAAGTCAAATGGACTTATAAACATTTATATAGACATCTAGATTACAGCTACTTGTTTTGTTTTGTTTTGTTTTCCTTCAGCTTGTTTATTCCTAAATCAATCTAAAGTTAACATGTCATGCTGAAAAGATGAAGGAAGTAAATCTCAAAAATTTAAATCACAATTATGTGAAAAATCAATGACAAGAACAAAACAGAAAGATTCAGAGAAAGTTGTCTTCCCTTCTCTGAGAGAAGAGTTCAAATACTGGATCCATTAGCTTTTTGTGTAGCTTCTCTTCTTTGCATTTCTCCTATATTTATGAATAGACATGTAGGTGTAAAGGAAGAGTAAGGTGAAAGTTATCTATAAAATATATTTTAATACTACTGCAAGGCTTTTTCTTCCAAATTCTCTCTGATCTCATGCATCAAAGTATATGCTTGTTTTTATCGATGTCTTGTGTTGGTCCCTACAAGATCTAGAGGTACTAGGCTCTTAGGTCTCTTTTTTCCATCTTTTCCACAGGGAAAAGCTCCCAAGAATTTATTCTGTAGACTAAAGTCTTCTCTATTACCATTCATCCCAATTTTGACACACCCAGTTCTATTTCTCCAAAGGAATGTAATGGTTCTGGACATCTGTAATACTGCAGAAAATGAGGCATTTTAAAAATAGTTTGATTATTTCAGTAAGTTCGCAATTTACCGAGCACTGGCAATGACACCCTGTGGTTTGATGGAGCACAGTCTAACTTATATTTAAATCAATAGAAAGTCAAGATAAATGGCCTTTCAAAACAACATTTCTTGGTTAATTTTCCACATCAGTCTTCATCCTACATGTACTGTATAATCTTATTTATTTTCCCCAACCCAAGCTTATGTCTATGGACTGGGACAAACAAACAAACAGACAAACAAACAAGCAAAAACTCCACTAAATAAACTGATTATCCTATCAGAGATGAGAGATATAGATTAGAAGGACTGGTTAAGAAAAATAAATTGATAGTTTATTAGAAGGATAAATTATTATCTTTCAGGTAGTAAAACATCATGCTGCTATATCATTATAATGCTGGAATCCATTAGAATGGTCTAATTTATACTGAAGTGTAAATCATCTCATTTATTAAGGTTGATTTTGTATTTACATTGCAAGTTAAATCACTTTCTTTCTCATTGACTCATTAGACATGGCAATAAATATCCTTAAGTTGCAAAAATTACCTAATCATAGACCTAAAGATGAGTGAGGAAACCACTAAATTCCATAAAATAGTAACACAAAATACTTATTCTGTGCCCACAAGTTCTTTTCCTCACACCATAATCTCTAAATAACTCACAGTAGTACCTGACATCACACTGAATTTGAACATCCCTTAGTGACAGTCAAGGAAGGGTCAGGCTTTACTGAGTGATGGTAGATACCTTTTCCCTTGGTGCAGATACCTTGTCTACAACAGAATCAGCTTAAAGAAGCTGATCTTGTCTAGTTCTCAAGATTATCTTTTTGGTCACTAAAAGCATATCAAAGGATATAATCAATATGAAGCAGGAGTAGATTTTAGTTGATAGAATATAGGATAGCTGTATATAGGATAGCTGTATATATAGTTTCGGTACATATCCATAGAAAAATAATAAAATCGTAGATGTAGCCATTATTCGTTATAAAGAACAAATGTGATATATAGCTTACCATTTATTAAAAAAAAAAAAAAAAAAAAAAAGGGAGATAAACTAACAGCAGCATTCAGGAGTTCTCATATTGTCTGCAGTGAGTTTTGTATCAGTTCCAAAACTACAGTTCAAGGTGATCCAGTTTTGTGCCTGCAGTTCCAGCGCTCTGATGAGTTGAGCAAACAACTGAGCAATTCTTTGTAGTCTTTCTTAACAAATGTATAAAAAATATGTATCTTAACTAATTTAACTATATTGAATATCACAAATGTATATGGGTATTTCCACTGTAGCTGTTTTAATCAACTTCTAAGAACTCTTGAAGTTTCTTCACCCAATGCTCCCTTCAGTAAAATTTGAGCTCAATCTTACTAAAATACTGTTGAAATTTAGTATTTTTTAGAACTGACAGAACATGAGAACTTTGTTTATATATTTAGAAAATAAATGTAAAACAAGAGATATGTGGATTTAGTCCCTGATATGAACTCCTTGTGTAAAAGGTTATTTAACACACAGTTTTAAAAATATTAAGATGCCTAAACACTTTGGAAACTTAATTCTCAGTGTAATGTAAAATGACCATATTTCCCTATATCACGTAGCTCAGGTAGACCAATGAATTAAAAAATACTAGCTTTATTTTCCTGCAAAAATTAGAATTAAAAATATATATATATATGAAAAAAATAGATTTTAAACTGTTTAGACTCTATAGTAACAGGAAATGATATATCTATGCTATAATTTGCTTCAGGTGTTAATACTAGCTTTAGCTTCCTGCAAAAACTGCGATAGATTAACATTTGTACCATCAACAACAGGACAAAGTTAAGAGTGTAGTGCCACAGCTCCCCAAGGAAGCTTTGAAAGTGACGGAGATGAGGAAAAGTATAGCTTTGTCTTCTGCCACTTAGGAGATAGAACTGAATGTGATTTTTGAAGACACGACATCCAGCTGCTTCCAAAAGTGAGAAAAAAAAACTCAAATAGTTTCCTTCATAGTTTCATCAAATTCTATTTTAAAATTAGACTAGGTTGAGGTCCCCATGCACCTTGTGGAAGGCTATTTAAGATATCATTTAGATTGCTGGAAACCTGCTTCTATTTTCTAGCTTAAACGTCCAGCATTTCTTCTGGTGTAAGCACTGACAATTAATTTCCGTAATTTTTTCCCTCTTTAATGTTTAGCTCTCCTGAGTATGCTCCCATGCTCACCTAGTTTTTATTTTGTGAGGCTAAAAGAGACATGCTTCTAAGACTCCCTTTCTATAATACCCTTTTTCATTCCCTAGGCCTCCCTAGTAGCCTTTCTTTGAACTTGTTCCTGTCTGAATGCATCACTCCAAAACACAGCTGACCAGAATAGAAGTGATTGCTCCCCTGGGCTCTCCCTGATAACTTGCACAAGGCTCTAGGTAATCTGAATGTGGAGCAACACTCTTGGTTCTCTTGGAGACTGAATTTACCTCTTTCTTGTCAAGTGACATTCATGTCCCATAGACACTTTGTTATTCTCATGCAGGATAAGGTAACAAGATTCCTGTCCACTAGCTGCTGTCCGTGCTGCTGTGCTTTCTGCTCTTCCTCTGAGGATCCATGGGTTTCCACTCCTGGGTCACCTGGCTCAGTCCTCCTTGGTAGAGGCAGAGCTAGAGCTAGATGTGACACCTCAACCCATATCTCCATAATGACACAACTGTGGGGTTACCCAGGGCATGTTTCCTCTGAGGTGGTATAGATTTGAACTTTCCTCTTGCAAAGAAGCTCCTAACTGGGACCTGTGTGCTCTGTGATCTCCCTGTAGCTCTCTTAAAAAAAAAAAAAAAAAAAAAAAAAAAAAAAAGAGAGAGAGAGAGAGAAAATTTATTTTATTTTAGGGTTTTATCTGTTTGTTTGTTTGTTTGTTTTGCCTGCTTGCTTGTCAAATCATGTAATGATTTCCTGAAAGAAAATCATCCTGGACCAGCAAAGTGATGGATTTAAAACAGACATTGCTGACACCAAACAACCACAAAATGATTTGCTTCAGAGCAACATCACTTCAGAGCAATGTCTCTCTCATCTGCTCGGTATAGAGGACTTGTTTCTCTGTTTTGTATGTTTAGTCATAGACGGGAAGGAGAAAGGGACAGACGCGGTGTGGGCAGTTAAAATTTCCAGTACAGAGGGGGATGAGGTCAACAGGGAACACAGTGCAATGCAAACAACTAAAGAGAGAAAACACGGGTACAGCCCTTATTCTTTTCTCCTTTCCACTGTATTTTCTGCCTGTTTAATTTACCATAGGTGCAAAGGAAGCATTCCGAAAAGCTATCAACAGTGTAATAGGAAATTACAATAGAAAATAGCAAGTCATGGGCGATCACACAGAGTTGCTAATCAGGTTAAATTGGGTTAAGTAAACTACATACAATGAAATTGCGTGGATTCCAACAGGGAAACTGGGCTCCTCTGAATGCTTATTCCTCACTCATGCAGTACAGTAGGAGCCTGTTCCCCATATGCAAGTGATGAAACTTGACATCTGTTGAGAAGTGCAACTCCCTTCTTCTCACAAGTCTTACCCAACAAATTTGAACCAATGAGATATTAGATTAAAGGCTTGGTTTCTGAGCCAGAAGAAATTCACTGAATTTTTCCTGTTCTGTTCAGTGGATTATGGATCACTGTTTTAACATAATAGCATCTCCTTCTTAAGATTTATTTCTGTTAATAAGCATCTGCAATAAATTCTTGTACTCTGCTTCAGTTCTTAGTCTGAAGAATGAAAAGATGATATTTACCAGAGCTGGCTGGAAATTTATTTTTACAATTTTTTATTTTCTTTTTTTAACAGAGAAGACAGATTTATCAAAACCTAGCCTTCTGAAGGCCAAAGAGATTGTTTGGCTGATTCTATCCTCAGAATTTTGAAAAATGAATTTTAGATACTGTAATTTCAGTTTAGAACAAAAAAATACTCTTGCATCTTTATTCTTTGATTAATTTATGATTAAGCATGCATACAAGATTAATAGCAAATTCTTCAAACTGAAATGGTTTGATTGACTCCTGCATATTTTCCTCTCCCCAGATTTTTGATTTTTGAACACTTTGTATCTATTGAACATTTTAACTTTTTTATCAAATTGTCATGGAAATACTGTGGGGTTTTTGTTTGTTTGTCTTACATGCATATAAACTGTCCCTAAAACAGCAAATTAAGCCTTTCTTATATTTGCATTGCTTTTGCATTGCTGGCATGGAGACTAACAGCACAGAGACTTGCTTCCATACGAGTTGTCTGGCTCTCTAGGAAAAATGTACTGGTCCATACTGTCTATAGGGAATGGTCTATGCCAACATGTAAATGATGACCAGGCATTGTTCAGGAGTAATGCCAAAATCATGACAGGGTCTGTTTTAACAATTTAACAGTATGGACAATTGAACTCCAGCCTCAAATTGCTCCTCGACTCTGCTTAATTCACAGGCTAAATGTTGCTTTGAAGTAGTGCCTAAACTTCCATCGCCTTTTAGTGATGTGCCCTCATTACTTTGGTTGATGTATGTTATATTATTCTTACTTCATAGATGAGAAACTAATATACTATGTAGAAAAGTACTTGTAAACAACTTTACGAATTAGGAGTTTGCTTATTTTCTACCCAAATTGGATCTGAAATAAGGGCAATCAATTGTTACAGAGGTGCTTGCCTGTCTCTTCTGCCTATAGAATGAACCTGAATGACTAATTTAGAGGAAATGACTATGCTGAAATATACCAAATATCACAGGGATGAGGAGCACACTGTAGTCAACAGTCACACTAGATTTGGCATACATGTATGATGTGGTGGCAATGTGCAAGGCATACATTGTGATTCAGACTTGGTCAAATCTTAGACTTTAGTGTAGTCAGTGCAGCCAGAAAATCACAACCCCTAATTTAAGCATCTGTGAAAGGGATTTCAGATATGTTCTCTTTGCACAGCACTCCATAGAGTCAGGCTCTGTTAATTGGGATAATAAATGAACAGAATCAACTTTACAACATAAAGCTGTCTAAGACACTGAAATAGGCAGGCTGGATGTAGCATATGGAGTTTGGAGAGATACGTCATTGTCACAACATTTTTCCATTTAATTTGAGCAACAGACTGTTTGTGTAGAAAGCGGGGGAAAGGAAAATCACCTTAACTAACAACAGTGAGTGATTTGTCAAAGTCACTTAAGAAATTTCTGTGGTAGAGAAAGAAAGGCTGAGCCTGCCTAGCCAGTACTGGATGGAAAAATGATCATTTCCCCCATGCCTTCTCTGATGCAAACCTTGTGGCTTCTTCTTCTACTGCTCCCAGGTGCAAACACCTGCTTCCTGTTTACATCAGCTCTGGTATCAGTCTGCTCTTCCATAATTTGCTTTAAATTGTTACACAAATTGGAAAATAATCTACCAAAGCTAAAGAACTAGTATTCTGACAGCTTTTACGTCAGTTTACCAAGAAGCCAGATAAATGCTAGTGCCACCTCAAGGTGTAAGTGAGTGCACAGTGAGTAGCAAGGAAGCCTTGGAAAAAGTGTCACTGGACTTCATTTTTGAACATCAATGACCTCTTCCATCATCCATCCCATGGTGCTCCTAGTCTTGTTCTTAATTTTGGGAGGTTGATGATCAGAGATGTTAGTACAATCATTTTCAACATCTGCAGCAGATATTCAGGAACTCTTCACCTCTCTTTGAAGTTATCAGTCAAAACAACAAATAGTAATCATTTTAACAGTCTTGTAATTGCTTTTCTACAAAAGTCACTTTTTTCATGACTAGACTTTCCCTTTTTCCAGGCTTTGTATATGGTTAGATGGAAGCTGTTGGGAGAAGAGCTTCATCTGCTTTCCCCTTTATGCATGTCCAGCTGCTTTATTGACATTACCTTCCTGATGGCATTTCTCACCTGCCTTGCAGATATGTTATATGATGTAATTAGTTTTATTATTACTGTAATTTCCATGAAACCAAGATGACAAAATAAGACTGCTTCCCCAAGCTTTTCCCATCATCTTTGCTAAGCTGTAAGATAATTTTACCAGGCAGAACTATCTCTTGTGTCAGGTCCCCCGTTCTCAGTATTTGTGTTTTTTTTTTGTTGTTGTTGTTGTTGTTGTTCTCTTGTTCTTTAGTGTCATTTAGTTATGGTGGAGATAAAACATGCTGACATACTACATTTCTTTCCTCAGGTCGTTTGAATACAAAAGTCTCCAAGAAAGTGTTGTTACATTTCCTTGGTCTTGCTGGCTACACTATTCCTGATGCAAGGCGGGACACTGTTCTCTTAAGGCTAGAATTTAGCATCCTTATTCATTAGTTATTCCAAAATCCAGCTTTTTTTACATTATTTCTTACATTATTTCTATACATTATTTCTTAATATTTATGCTAGTGCCTGTGGGGAATCTAGGTGACAAATCCCTACCTCTGCTCATTTGTTGGTACCTACAGTTACCATGATTTGCTATAAAACACAAATAGTGTGCAACTTCTCTAATGTAATATTTTATGTTCCAGTGAATCTACTGAAAGTTGCATATCATGAAT
This sequence comes from Microcambeva ribeirae, assembly GCA_035222435.1. Lineage (NCBI taxonomy): Eukaryota > Metazoa > Chordata > Actinopteri > Siluriformes > Trichomycteridae > Microcambeva > Microcambeva ribeirae. The sequence continues at coordinate 6,969 of JAYECN010464140.1, read as the reverse complement.
ATGCAAGACTCTCTAGCTACATTCTAACCTTTCTTTGGTAAAGAAATTTGAGAAAACTATACATTTTAGAATGATATAGATTCTTAAAGATTTAAAACCCAAAAGAAAATCAGGAAAAAAAAAAAAAAAAAAACTACTACATTACATATATAATAAGAACAGATGATTTATAATACAGCCTTGAGCTGGAATGATCAGGAGACCCTGACGCTGAAACAACTCCCACAGAAGGCTGATCTGCAATCCTTAGAAAGCTGTTGTACTGTTGTTAGCATTTCTGGTGAAAACTTAAAAAAAAAAAAAAAAAAAAAATGTAACACATATTGAGGGAAAAATATATGTAAGGGAGCCTCTTTCCGTATTTTTTACTGCATCCCTTTTGGAGAGAAATCTTGATTGAAGTCTGTATTACTCTCCATATCTCTTATCCTTCTGGAAAATGAAAGCTCTTATCACGGTGTCTTTATTCCAGGTTCTGAAAGATGCAATTCAAAAGTAGGAAAGATAATGCAATGCAAAGATGAGAATAGGGCATATTGTGAGCACAATGTGGAAGGAAGTCAGAGGTATTCTTTTGTTCCCATTCTTTTATTATTTTTTGTTTCATTTGTTAATAGGTATACTTACGAAAATATGCATAAAAGAATTTATTCTATTGTGTGATGTGAAGATGCAAACTTAAAATCTTCTGCAACTGGAAGTCTAAATGTTAGCACACATGAATAACTTCAATGAAAAATTAAATTTCATTCAGTAAAATTAAAGATTTATTTCCCCCCCCGCTAGTAGGCATCAAACCCATACAGGTCTGGTTATGGAGATGCCCATGTATGCTGGTTTGTGGAAATAAGGACAATATAACCTGGATTAAAATCCAGTTCTGTAAGAAGTAAAGAACTGAACTGTTCCCCACAGTCCAATATACATTTCTAAATGGTCTGTGCTTAATAGCTCTTCTAATGATGTCATTGCCTGTATTGCAATAGGACAACAGCAAAATACTAGTGTAAACCAAAATAGAAGCTAAGGATCACATTTTATTTTCTTATTTTGTGTCCTAATGACTGCATGTATCCTAGCAAACTAAATAAGGCCATGGAATTGACAGGCTCTGACACAAAATCCTCCATATTATTTAATACTTAGAACATCCCTGGATGAATTTCTGCTTATGCTACCTGGATTTGGAGGATATCTTCCAAATTAGATATGATTTGAAGGACCCTGAGGGCCAGAGACCATTCCAGTGAATACAGTTTTATGGTCATAATCCAGATTGCCCCAACTGTCATAATAGCTAGAAAAGAAGTTCCAAACCATTATATTTACTAATATGGACATGGATAATGAAGACTCTAGGCTGTCATTACCTTTCTTGTTATACATTATATCAGCAATGCATGCTGAAAAGTGTCCCGATCCAAAGATAACATAGGTAAAATTCCTAGGATCCAAACCACAGGCAACATTAGATTTGTCAATATTAGCTGGGAGAAGGAAATAGAGATTAGCAAAATGTTCCTGTCAACACATACATGCAGATGTCCCATTCTGACTTGTGATGTCTGGTGTCTCCAACAACATAACAGCATCCATGAATTCACAAAAAAAAAAAAAAAAAAAAAAAAAGTAGTATCTTAACAGTACTTCTGACCTTGCTCAACAAAACATAGGTCAGTGCCTAAGCATGGGTTGGCTGCTGCTTATTTGGGAGGAGATGAGGATGATAAAGGGGAAAAATTTGAAGGCAAAAACAGCAAAAGAGGAAACATAAGATGCAGTAAATTTATTCAGGGCTATTCATGGGGTATCTGTCAAGGAACTAATCCACACAGCTTGAAGCAGGACAACAAATCTGTTGCCTCCCCAGCCATGACTTTACCTGGTTTAATTTTAATTTCAGGGAAACTGGGTGCTTTCCTTAATGCTAAGGTGGAAACACCAGGAGGGGAAGGACGAAGCAGTCCTTACCAGCCAAAAGTTTTTATTTCTCTTTTGTATGTTCTTTCTGTAGCCTATGCCACATGTCCCTCTCATGTAAATGAAGGATTTAACTGATGGCCTAAAGTAGGAGGGTAATTGCTCCAAGGACCCTCAAAAATCGAGGAAGACATTTACCTCCTGAGGCAAAGAGAAGATCTTCCATGGCATGAACTCATTGATCTTACAGAGCATCTAAGAAAGCTATCCTAGCATTAGTGCTTCAGTCCAGTGCCCATTCATTGCAGAATGTGAGGAATTTGGGTGCTACTTTGAGGAAAGCCAGATAAACCTTATTCTTGTCTCTCATTTCTTTATATTTTGCTAACAGGGGTGAGAACAGAGCTGTTGTTAACTACTGAGCTATTCTAACTGCTGAGAGACATATTTTTGCAGCTAGTGCCAGTGCCAGTAAAGAGGCTATCAACTCATGCTTTCTACCTGCCAGATTGCCCTTCTGATATTTGTTTCTTGTGGTTACAATCCAGCTACCAAAATTACTTCAGTCTTCATAAGCAAAGTTAAAAAATATATACTATTTCTAAACTCACCTGTCCCATTTAGAGTGAACTGGGTTAAGTCAGGATCAAGCAAAAACTCAGTCAGTGGGTCAGAAGGGCTGGTAATCTTTCTGAGAGAGGTAGGGATGTTGTGAAAAGCAGTCTACACCTGGCATCATAAAGCTGGAAGAAGATGTCAGAAGAGACACTGAAATATTTCAAGTCTGTGAATATATCATGAAAATGATTGTTCCAGGTCTCTACATAGACACAAATGTGATATTCATCTATGCTGGAAGGTTGGTTTTTTTTTTTTTTTTTTCTTTTTTTCCTCCTCTACATGTCTTACAACCAGGATAAGATGTAATGTGCTTATGGTATCACAAGAACTCCACAGGTTGAGGGCATGTAAAGATGCTAATCTGCTAATACCACTGTTAGCACAGAAATAAAGAGGAAAGAAGCTCCTTTGATCTGCTGCTGGTGCCATATCTCTAAGCAGAGCCCAGAGCTGCTGCACAAAAGGCAGCATCTGTTGGCTGCCTCTAGTAGCTTGTGCTCTGTGCTCTGCCATAGGACATCTAAATTTCCATGCTGCTCCAAGAATGAGCACTAAATGCTTCCATGTCTTAGCAGCACAATTTATGACAAACAAACATCTTGCCATAATTTTGTTTGAATCTGATCCATTAAGGGAGTGCTTTTCAGACCCAGGCTTTCTGACATGTATTTGTGGCTACCCAAAGACTTTCCAGAAGATAGGACTGGAAATATGTCCACTCCACATACTAAAAGTTAACTTTGCTCAGTCTGAAGACTCAAATTAATCACAACAACTATTGTTTTCACAGAAGTTCCAAGTTCATCCTGCTTCCAGAGAAATTCGAGAAGCTAACTAATCTCATTACTAGTAGACCTCGACAAAGAGAAGGACTACACAAAAACAGGAGTTTCTGGGTTGGCACAACTTCACACAATCTTGATCAATTTTTCTCTTCATCTGGGAAAAGTTTTGGCAGGACAGAAGCTACATCAACAGTTAAAGTTTGACTATTATTCATGGTCAGTTTGGGAAAAAAAATTATATATTTCAGCTGTGAATGCTCCTATTCTGAAATAATCTCAAAACTATTCCAAAATAGATCAAAACAAATTAGTATGAATTTCTTTTCCTTTTAGGTGAGAATATACAGTGAATGTGCTAATCTAAAATGATCATTCCACACTAAATATATAATCTATTTTATTCAGATTATGTTGTATGCATAAGCAAATGCTGCTATATATAAGAATGAAAGAATTTCTACAGTGTAAAGTGGAAAAACACTTTTATATATCAGATGAAATTTTAAAGGAATTCTATGGAATACATTAGGGCGGAAAGCCTCTGTAAAACTTAAAACTATTGGATTGATAGATGACAGAATCCAGATCAAAACTGACCTGGAGTAACAGAAATAAAAATAAAAAGTAAGTTGACAGAATTGTAATTCTGCATGTCAGACAAAAAAAAAAAAAAAAAAAAAAAAAAAGACAGAGAGAGAGAAAGAGAGAAAACAAAAGTGAGAAAGATTACTTTTATTGAGCACAAGATGAGCAAAGGAAGAATTAAGCACAGGCATAGCATTCTGCAGTTCTCCAGTGCTGCTTCTTCAAGGTCGTTTTCTTGGACGCCGGGTTGCCCCCTCTGTCCTCCGTGTTTTATGAAATCTGAAAGGATCACAGCTTTGGATGGAAACCATGCTATTCTTGCTGCTTTGCTACTCCTCTCTGGTAATATGCAAACCTCTCCTCTAATTGAGTGTGTGCCTCTTGCCCTTCAATCTGTAATAGGTAAACAGTTTATTGCAGAGAGTAACATATGCTAGAGGTCCTGGTATTTTGCTTGCCAAAGTGTATCCTTTCAACAATTCCACGAGATATTTTCTGAGCGTACTGTATTTACTCTCTAATGCAGTGATTTATACAGGCATACCGTCCCTACAGAGGCACTGATGGCTTTATAGTGACAGAATTAGATCATCCTAAGCAGAGTCCCCTATAGGGATGGGTTGCAGAAGAGGGCAAATTATTCATGTAGAAGGTAATGAGTGATTTTTTTTTTTCTCCTAAATATAAATTCAGATATCTCTAATGTAACCAGAATAAACAAATTGCTTCTAACATTCTGAGTGGTCTGAGGATGCTATTTTCTTTCTCCTCTGCCAAGTCTACTGAAGAAACTTCACTCTGGGTGTTCCTCTTCAGAGACACAAGTCCTTTTATTAACTAAAACAAAGACTAAATTATATTTCCAAAACAAGAAACAACCAACAATAATACATATATATTTGTCTATGTGTGTGTGTTAATATCTCTATATATGCAAACATATATACATATAGGTGTATTTATTCTCTTTTGTTTCTTTATCTACTGTAGGCAGGTTGCTATTAAACAACTGAGGATACACTGCAAATATAAACTGATTACTTTTTGACATAGGGATTAGAGAGGATGCCACTCAGAAACACTTCTCTAAGGACTAAGTATTTTGATATGCTTAGAAAATTCTTTGTGTAGGCTGTGGGGCGAGAAATTTATTTCCAGCACTCCATGTGAGCATGTTAACCTTTCATTGGAAGTTAGATTTCTTAGAGGAAACCTCAAAAGGGAAATCTCAGACAAGAGGATTTCCCATCTTCAAAAGATTTTGAGATACCTGAGTGCCTTCTTACAGCTGGATGATATGCAACAAAATGTGACACTAATGCAGAACCCTGGCTTATCCACAATGTATATATTTAAGGTTGCTTACTTCTTGCTCTGGAAATGAGAAGTATACACAATTTCACAAGGATGCAGTTCTCTCTCCTGGCCGAACTTCTCCAAGAATTTCCTTTTACCACCAGTCTTAACTCAGGAGAAAAGAAAAAATCCAATGGTGAACATATTAGCTTTGTGCATGAGGGTTCAGTTGCTTGGTAATACTGAAAGCATGAACACACTGTTGTTAAGATATTTGCTGTGCAGGTATAGATTTTTTTTTTTTTTTCCTTCAGAAACGAGTAACAGTTTTTTATGGCAGTTGTTAAAGAAGTAAATTAGCCCACAATGAGAATAACCACAATTAGTATGAAGTTATATAGATATCTGAATATTGTGTGTAGAAATATCCATAGAATACAAACGTTATCTTGGGAAAATTGCTCACTCTGTCAGGGTAAGTTTCATCAGACCTTCTATATTACAGACAGGTGTATCTGTGCTCACTTTTACTGTCATTAGAAAGAAATGAGCATTTCTAGGGTGTGAATCATCCCATCCTACAGAAGCTACAGAACAGGGAAGACAAATTTTACCCATTTCTCTCCATTCACTATGCAGAGAGTTCTCCTGAACAGCTCAGATGCAAAGATCTGCATTACGGATGTCTAAACTAGGTGAAACAGATCCCACAGTTTGTGAGTTATTTTCCTATCTAAAAAATAATAACATTTTCCTGACACCTACTACCTGGAAAAATACTTTTAAAATTTTTATTTATTTATTTATTTATTTTGTAATGCTGGGATACTGGGATATTACAGATATGTATAGTAAGTCATATATGTGTGAGATGAAGTTTTTAATAAAGACATGCTTGTAACCACCATCTTAGCAGCCTGGAGGGAATGCAACCAAGAGTACTGAGGGAACCATTGGGGGTTATTGCTCAGCCGCTCGCCACCGTCTTTGAGATGGAGAGCGGGGAGGTGCCTGAGGACTGGAAGAAAGCCAGTGTCACTCCAGTCTTCAAAAAGGACAGGAGGGAGGACCCAGGAAACTACAGGCTGGTCTGCCTTACCTCCATCCCTGGGAAGGTGATGCAGCAGCTCATCCTAGAGACCATCTCTAGACACATCAAGGAAAAGAAGGTGATCAGGAGTAGTCAGCATGGATTCGCAAAGGGAAAGTCGTGTTTGACGAGCCTGATAGCCTTCTACAATGAGGTGACTGGCTGGACGGACAATGGGAGAGCTGTGGATGTTGTCTACCTTGACTTAAGCAAGGCTTTGACACAGTTGCCCATAACATCCTCATAGAAAAGCTCTGGAAGTGTGGACTGGACGAGTGGACAGTGAAGCGGATTGAGGACTGGCTGGATGACGGAGCCGAGAAGGTGATGATAAATGAGGCCAAGTCTGGTTGGAGGCCTGAGGCCAGTGGTGTCCCACAGGGTTCAGTACTGGGCCCAGTGCCGTTCAACTTGTTCATCAATGACTTGGATGAGGGCACAGAGTGCACCCTGAGCAAGTTTGTGGACGATACCAAACTGGGTGGAGTGGCTGACACTCCTCGGGGCTCTGCTGCCATTCAGAGGGACCTAAAAAGTTTGGAGAATTGGGCAGAGAGGAACCTCAGGAAGTTCAACAAGGACAAGGGCAGGGTCTGGCACCTGGAGAGGAATAACCCCAGGCACCAATACAGATTAGGGGTTGACCAGCTGGAAAGCAGCTCCACAGAGAGG
>JAYECN010464139.1:28657-69110 GCA_035222435.1 Microcambeva ribeirae | reverse complement strand
CGCCTACTATGGGAAGGTGAAACTATCTCTAGTCTTTCCGTACATCGCGAGATCTTCCGAGCGCCGTACCCTACACCATTGAACAGAAATATGCGGATTTTTTTTTCCTCAGGATATATAATGAAATAAAATATCTATTATGAGGTCATTCCATTTTTTGAAAACAATAAATAAATGAAGTGATTGCCAGCATGCCTATAGGCGACACCAGGCACAACTGGAAGCTCAGAGTCGTACTGTGCAGATGCTGAGCGACTATCGCCCTGGTGTCCATAGGGGAGGCATTTGTTCATTGTGTTTGACAATTAGGCTCCCAGCCAACGTCTGCACATTTGAAGTGAGGAACTGCAGTAACTGCTAAGCGTCACGGAGGCACGTGTGATGTGCCTGCCCTGCCATTGCATTTTTCATGCAGGAGAGAAAGCCTTCTGCAGTTAGACATTATTGTCCTTGCTGTCCAACCTGAAGAGTTCGAGCAGTTCCAGATGCAGGATGTACTTTCCTAGATATATGACTGTTTGACACACAGAAAAGCAGTCTCTTCACTGCTCCCTGCTGGAATTTCTGACACTTTTCCCCTTGCAGCAGTGGAGAGGGACTTTGCAGCCATCCATTCTGTGCAGTCCCTGAGCTGTGTGGGAAATGTCGCTTCAGGAAATTAATGAGAAAAAGCACCCCCTAAATGCAGTGGGTTCATCTTCATTAAACAGTTTGCTGATTTTGCTGTCAGCCCTAAATGTCAGCTTAGTGTAGACTGAGAAGTCCACTCCCTAAAGCCTTTTGCATGGGCTCTTGCTGTTCGCTGTTTCCCTTGCAATGCTTGACTCAGCACTAAATTAGCCTCATAGGCAGGAGAGGAAAAGCTGTGACTATATTTTGCTTTGAAAATGGGGAAAATAGTGGTTCTGTGATAACATAACAAACATTACACAAAATGATCAGATGTATACACAGATGTATACACATGCCTGAATTTAAGGTCATTTTCACTCAGTTTGCAATAAAATAAGATGTGACTTGGAGTACTTGCAGTAATCCCCAAACTCTTAATTGCACTTGTTCTATTTGCAGAGAATGAGTTTTAAGAATATTACTGCCTGAAAGGAATTTAGAAATTGTTCCACAAGCCCTGGATGTGCCAAGCCGCAAGCCTAGAAAGCAGGTGTGGATTATTTTATTCCTAGCAATGGTTCAGGAAATATATCTATGTACATGGGAGGTAGTCTGGCTGTTGCTCTGAAACAGCAAAAAACATGAGTGCCTGGGTTTTTCTGTGGAAGGCATTCCAGTGGGGCTTGCCTACACAGCCTGGTATTTCAAGGGTAGAAAAGCCCCAGATAGGTGATTCAGGAAGACCAGATGTTAACAGGATCCTTGAAAGCCACAGAGGAAAATGGAGAGAATTCAGAAGGATTTCAGGCACTTGAAGTTTGGACAAAAAAGAGGAGGGCCAGATGTGCCCATAGCCTCATTAATGAGTGACTGGTTGAGGGAGAAGGGATGTGACTGTGCGAGAGAGGCAGGTTTTGTTTTTCAGACCATAACCTCAAGAAGGTTCTGAACCCTTCAAAGTCTGAGAACACATGACAGCAGTAAGGAAATGGAGGCAGAGAAACGCACACAATATTTTCTTACTTCCCTGACTGGATCAGCATCAAAAGAGTGAATGTACTTATAAGTCTTTGCGTAAGTATGTCTGTCTGGTTTAACCATATGTTTGACCAAAATCCTGCAGAGGTGAATTATAAGCCAAAAATCATGAAGTCATTAGCACTAGATCTCGGGACTCAGTGAAGATGAGCTACAGGTTGGTCTTCCTGTGCAAGGTTCAGAGTAAGGAACCTGCATTCAAAATGTGTCAGAAAGAGCAAGGGGAACTGCATCTGCCCTTGTGCAGCTCTGCTCTCTGTTCAGATAAGTCTAATTAGGAAAGTGCAAGACCTAACTGTCAGCTGCCTGCGGAGTATCCAAGCAGCAAAACCTCTTTCAGTGCCTGTGCTTGGGTGAGCATCGTCCTGCCTTCTCCCAGGAAAGGGAAATCAAGTCACACTGACAGCTTTCCCATGAGGCAGGTTGCCCAGAGAGGTTGTGGAGTCTCCTTCTCTGGAGATCTTCCAAATCCGCTTCAACGCAGTCCTGAGCCACATGCTCTAGGTGACCCTGCGTGTGCAGGGGGGTTGGACTAGATGACCTCTAGAGGTCCCTTCCAACCTTAAGCATTCTATGATTCTATGATTTTATGATTCTATGAACTGAGGTAGTGTCTTTTTTTCCCCTTGGAGGAAGTAAGGTCTGAAGAGTTTTCTTTGTCACTGGGGAGAACTCCTGAGATGCTGTTAATCCACACAGGAGCAGATCACACATTGGCCTCTGCATATGCTGCAGCTCCAGCAGAAATCTTGTCTGGAACCGCATTGTACCAGGCCCCACAAACTACCTGGTTCTCACCTCGTTTACAGGAGAATTTCACCCCTGTGGGCCATGATCTGCACATATATTGATGTAGCCCCTGGCAAAATGTTGTCTTGTTCTAACTGGAAACCCTATATATGCTATATGTATGCTAACTGATATATATGTATATGTATACATAGTCATATGTAAGACTAACTATCTAACTATCTATCTAACTAACTAACTATCATGCTAACAATGATCCTAAGCATACAGATCAAATAAACATTAACATATATTCACAGCATTTAGAGTATATATAATTTTCAACAGTAATTTGTAAACATTAGCACATATCAGTTCTGTGGATCCATTCTGTAATTTTCATGATATGACTTGCCTGTGACTTCTATAGTCAGCAAGAAAGATGAGCACAATGTGGTGTGGGGTTATACACTGGCTGAGGTGATTTTCTGAAGGAAAATGGATGGAGCGGAAGCAAAGAAATAGCAAATCTACATTTCTGGGGAACTGATCTAGACACAGAACTATTGGAAGTTACTTACAGTGATAACTTTTATTCGAGAAGACTAGTCCGCCTGAGCTCTAGAAACACCAGAGGAAGCCTCAAGAGCTGCAAAGGCAACTCCACTCATGAACCTAACACAGGCGCTGTTAATTGTCCCCAAAAGGTATTCCTTGCATAGACCATAGGTTACAGTTAGCTTCTGCCAACATATTTAACAGTTACACTGAATTGCCTTGAAATGAACAACTTTTATCCTTTCCAACAAACTAAAATATCTTCCTGGCCTGAATTGATCTGACCCCAAACTAAATATTTCATTTTCTGTTGGTGGAGAGAGATATCTGATTTTTGGATGAAAGTTTTGACTTTCAGGCTAAAAATGGCAGATTAAAAAAAAAAAAAAAAAATAGACGTAGGTATCTCTTCATTGAAAACATTTTCTAGAATTTTGTTCTTTCCAAACACTTCTGAGAAATACTCTGCAACAATGCATATATATATTCACATATACTGAAGAGTGTGTCTGTGAGATACATACATATAATCTCATATTTATTCAGTCTTTGGAAAGCTACCAACAGTCTGCTAGATGATCAGGATTGTCCATTTCAGAAAGCTGAAAAAGACATGAGAAAGTATAGGAATATTTGAAAAAATCATAGAAACAAACATAAAAATACCTCTTGCTTTCTTGGCATGTAAAAAAGAAATACTAAATAAACAATTTGTGAACACAGTAACAAAAGTCAACACTTAAATCTGTGTGGTTTCTCCCTATGTCTATTTATTTTTCTGTCTCCAAATATTAAATGCAAACTTCAATACAATGCCAAGAATTAGGTTCCATACATGGAAATGCCTTGGTGAATGTAAAAAATAATGTTGTGGTGTCTCTAGTTGGGAGGTTTGGAAGAAAGAGAACTAAAAAAGAAGAAAAAAAAAAAAAAAAGAAAAGAAAAAGAGGAAAAAAAAAGAAACTGTTCCACTTCATCTAGCAGTGCCGCAATACATCACTCCAATTAAATCCCAGCCAATAAGCAAAGGGACGTGTTAAGTAAAATTCATGAGCTTTGAATGCATGTGAATGAATATGCCAATCAGTATCAATGCCACCCATTCATCTGGTGTAACACCATGGTGATGACAATGAGCTTGAAACCAGCCTTTGTTGTCATCAGCTGTGCAGGAGTTGCCACAGCCCCAGCCTGGATCAAATGTGTGGGACATTTAAATCTTTAGCATGGCACCAACACACAGAACATCTTATTCATGCCAAAAAAAAGGAGCTATAATCAGCCTCTGAGTAAATAATTCAGGATCAGTTCCTCAAGGGGCACAAATTGCCCCTTTCAAAATGACCAAAAGGTTGTTCCTTTCCTTGCTGGACTTTGCTATATGGACCCAAGGGCGGCATTTTTCAACTGTGTAATATACTTGTCACTTTAGAAAATCTCTTGCTATAAAAGTGTCTGTAGCCGAGATTGCTGTGGGCCTTAACTGATATTGCAATAGGAATATCTCTGTGGAGACCCTGCATCTCAACCCTTTTGAATGCCGCTGTGGCAGATGGCTAGCTCTCACTGCTTTTACAATAACCATTTCATTTGTGATGCTTGACCTGAATTCCATTCGTTGTTTAAAAGTGTGTCTCCGTTCTCAAATGGTATTTCACAGAATTGCTATTTCCATAGTGTTTCCACATGCTGTTCTCCAAATAACACATTTGCCCATAAAACAGGGTGGAAGAAAAGAATATGGAAGTAAGTGTCACAATAGGAAATGCTTAATCTAAGAATATATATCCAAATACCAATGACAGCTTCATTTTCCTCAGATCTAAATTATACTGCTGATATTTTCTTACGTATCAATTTATTTCACTTACAGATCACATTGTATTTTGAGTGCTTTGTGCTGTGAATTACAGTTACTTTCTATCACTGTGTGCTTAATAGATATAAATTGTAAAGGTGAAATGCTATCCTGGAGAGATAGGCCTGTGAGGGTGACAAATACTCAACTTCCTTGAAAAAAAAATAAGTATGCATACGTTCAGCAAAAGATCCACCCAGTAATGAACATGTTTAAAAAGATGTGACAGCCACTGTATAGAATTGATATTTGCCCAGTTTCCCAGTGCATGCTACCTTTCTTTCTCTGCACATCTCCAAAGCTGCTTCTTAGTGATGGGGTAGGAAATTCATGCTAAGAAGAGAGCAAGTGGGGCTACACTATCCTGAGTCCCACGCTTGCCTGGGTAGCATGTAACAGGAACTGATTTGGTTGGAAGGTTTGGTTTGGTTTGTTCTGACGTGTCTTCTTCAGCAAATTAAAATCTCAAGCAGAAGGAGCTGGAGACATCATTTAAGGAAATATTTGATTTAAGAGTATTAAACATGATTCCTAGATTTATAAAGAAAAGTACTAATCCTTTGGCCATTCCTTCTCATCCTCTGGGGTTGAGTCTACAAGAGTCCTTGCAACAGACCCAACCTTGAGAGCCTCACGAGGCACAGGGCAGCTCACATACGCTCCACCTTCTTTATGGCAATATCCATACTCCTTTAGACTCAAAGTGAATGATACATTATTTCCTGTTATAACTATGGCTATACTTTATGCCATTGCACAGTCAATAATAACCTAAATTTAAATAAGCAATGCAGCTCTGAACATACATGCAATTCCTTCTTTGCAAAGAAAGGTTTTTGACTTCATAGTTTGGGACATAAATGGGAACCTCATGCGTCATAACATGGCAGACATGAGAATTCCCTTGTTGATACTCCACTCCTTTATTTTTCTCCTCATTCTGCCCTATGAATACCTTGAGCGTGTTGACCTTTAAAGGTTCAGAAAGCTCTGTTGGCCCAGAGGGTGTAAGGAACCCCCCCAAACATGAAACTTTTCTCAACCTTATCTACAAGTAGCCACAAAGTATCAAAAGCTGATACAGATTCAAGTGTTAACAATAAACAAATGACATTTTTTCCTAGTTTTTCTTTCTGATATGTAACCATGCTCTTGCCACCACAGCGAAAACAGTTCATGGATATTTGAAGCTGATTAAGGAGAATTCAGACAATTACCCTCATGGGGAGGAGATTTTTAAACTGTTCACTGCCACAATGGAACTTTATATGGTTAAAGGTGCGTATCCATAGTTTCTAAACCTTAGGAACTTAGAAAGTGCTTAGAAAGGTTCCTAGTTTCTTGATTTGCAGTATGCTCTCATATTACATATATACGAAAAATATTTTCTTCCATCAGTTGCTTAGGAGAGTATCTCAGCGCAATGCTATCCTCATATATTTGGAAAACAGCAACACAACTGGCATGAAGCTATGAATTCTGAACCAAGTCTAGGTTTCCTGGACTCCTGAATTGCACCACCCTGTCATAAGCTCATTAGACCTGCTCTCTACTGTTATTCCACCAAATGAAATTCAAGGTTTTGGTCTCTTTTGCCAACACTTTGTGTGTTAGGCATGATTTAGATAAATGGCTGCATGTAGCCTGTGATCAATAGCTCCTCTTCTAAGTTGAAATGGTATGTGAAGATCTTTTCATAATTTGCAAAGCTTTGTGGGCAGTTTTGTTTTCTTCTTGGTGGTGTTGCTTGTTTGTTTGTTTGTTTTTCTGTTCTATTTAGGTTTTACCAACATAGACTCTACTCATACTCATACCTTCTATTTTACTTAAGCAGATCACTAGGAAATGTCAGGAACAAACTCCGTCTTTTCTCTTTAGTTGCCGTGGCTTAAATGCTCAGCTGGGACATCTATCCCCAATGAAATTAACATTTTTTTGTATTTGAAATTGTGTATCCAGACAGTTTGAAAATAAAATAGACTCTACACACAGAGAAACTGTTCTTATAGAAGAATCTAACAGTTTTAGATACCACTAGCTAAATCTCAAATAAAAACAGTCTGATACCCCTCAATAGATATTAAAGCTTTCATAATGATATGAAAAGCTTGCTTCAGCTGCCCTCACACCAAAAGTGAAATTAGAGTTCTATCTTTTGGCCCACTAAGCCTTTGTTTGATTTATGAAAAAACTTAGCAGATAACAGTGGGTGTTGACTATGATAGCATTTTCTGTATGTTATTGCAATACCCATCCATTAGAGTTAAAAGTCAAAGGTCAAACTCCTGCTAATTAGCCATCAAATTGTGAATTATTTTGATTATCAGTGACTAAATATGTTATTTTTTAAAGTTTGGAAGGGAAGTCTGTAGATTTATATTGAGTCTTTGAGGCTGGGATTCTCTTGCTCCTCTGGAAATCTTGACAAGGGAATTTAGATTCATCAGAAACAATAGAGAGTTGCTGCATTTGTGTTTAGAATGCACTGTTTCCAGCATCAGGTTGGAATGTCAGGTATTTTATAGAAAAATGGTTATTATGGAGTATTTTCATCACAGGAATTGCAATCATAAAATTTGTTCACGTCCCATTTACAGGTGATTCCTTAAGAGAGAAATATTCTTTATTCTTTGTTAGATTAGAAGATTTAAACCCAATATTCATATTCTTTAAAAACATAATAGCTTGTGAATGCAAAAAAAAAAAGAGAAAAACAAATATGACATTATTTAAAAAATATAACAAGCCCCCAATTATTTCAGATTTAGGGAACTGCTTATGTGCTAAGTTGAGACATAAGCAAGTAAGTGCCAATTAATTAGAATTTGTGACAGTGCTCGTATCATGTCTTTGATCTTTCCCTAGTAGCTGACAACAAAGCACACATACTCTCAAAGCTTTAGTTTCAGTCAAGTGATCAGCAAAACATGTTCAGCTCATTTAAATAACAGTAGCAGGCAAAATACAGCCATCTTTTATAGCATTAAGCAAAGGTTCGGGCTCAGATGACAGCATCTGGCATTTATAGAACAGATAACTTGGAGACATTTGCATCAGACAGATAACTTGAATTAAACTTAAAGATGGATGAAGCAATAAGCCAGAGGCTAGAATAGATTCCACAGTAACTCTCCTGTGCAACCATTGGCATTCTGGCTATTTAACCAGAGATATAATATTGCCTTGTGAACAGTGTCACACAAACATCTGGGTGGAAAAACACTGTGTATGGTTCACAAACAGAAGATGTGTTTGTTCCAACAATATCAAAATTCAGAGGAAGCACAGAGCAACTAAAATCAATGATGGGTACATGCCACAATATAAATCTGTGTCTATATACACAACCATCACACCTGTAATTTTTGAACTGGAGCATTGTTTTTGTGTTTTTTTTCTGCCATACTGGAATGGCATCATAATATAAGTGTATTAAGACACGTTTTTCTAATATTGTAATAGTTTAACCCACCAAGACAAGGCATTATCTTGTTTGCATATTTTTTTTATTTATTGCTCTTGGGAATGTGATTATGTTTTAGGAGACAAACTTAAGTCTTCAGAGGTAGCTGGAACTTAGCTACACTGACGTTGTGGTTTAGCAAAATACTTGTTTCAATACTGAGGGTGGCTTTTGTTTGTTTGTTTGTTTTGTTTTGTTTTCCCCAACAGTTCAGTGTGCTCTTCTAACGTCTCAGAAAAGAACACAGTCTTCTCTTCTTCAGTATTCCTCTTCTTCTTCCTCTTCAACAGTAAACTGCAACTTACATTTTATGAACTCCCTCCACATCCCTGATCTGGCTACTTTGCTTTGTGAAGTGCATTAAAACCATGATTTATCAACATATGCTATTGTTTCCTTCATTCCTTTTGTCCCTGTAAGTTTATCCTGGGAGTGTAATTGCTGTGAAGTTCCTGCTAAGGCTCCACCAAAAGGTCCTCCGATGCCCAGCTTCATTCTCTCTGCAAGAGCTTGCAGAGAAGGATATACTAGCTTCCTGAAGACAGCCGCATGGTTCCACCCAGTTTAAGGTAAGAAATTACATATCTCCCCAGCCTCCCACCGTTGCTGTTGTCAGCCTGCAGTAAGTAACCAGTCGTTCCCTGGTAAGTCTTCTAGAGTTCATTCAGGTTGAAGTTACCTCTGCCTCCCTTCATCAATTGTGTCCCCCCATGCTTTAATCCCATTTGAGCTGGATCCAGCCTTAGAGTATTTTGCAAGGGATAGTTCATTTGAAGAAGAAGAAGCTTCCTACACACTCTCCTGTGGACTGAGAATTGAAGCACAAAGATTGTCTTTTGTTTTTAGAACATAAGAATGGCTCTTTCATCAAATGACATTCATTAAACACAATATCCTGTTTCTATCAATGGCCAGAAGTGATGCTCGGGGAAAAGATGACAGCTTGAGGGAAGACACAAAACCATATCATGAATTTTGCTGAGATGTAGCTCAGTTCCAGGTAGACTCAGATGCGTGAGTGATACGTGGGGGCAGAGGTGGATCTATTGGTGGTCCAATTTTATGCACGCACAATCCCCAGTTTTATTAAACTTATTCAGTAAAAATCATGCATTTCGTGCTTCGTTTCAAGAATCTCTCATTTTGGCTTAGATTGACTTGTTTCAAACTGATTTAGGCTAAAAATAAATGTAAGCCTGTCCTTAATAAAAATAGTTTAAACAAAGTCTTTTCACATTGGGTTAATCAAGCTAGTTAAAAATTATAATTTCAGTTAAAATGATGTAGCACTGTGTATGTAGATAATGCAAATGTGTAACTGAGAACAGAACATGGCCTCAGGTACATGTTAAAATACTCAATTAATCACAGCAGTACAATAACTAGCTCCCACTCTCAATGGTAACATGAATTACTCTACCAGCTCTCATATTTAATAAAATCAAAATATTGCACTATTTTTTCAGACACAGAATAAAATATACAGCCTGAAACTACCCACCACCAGTAGACCAAGAAACAAATACCCTTCCTAATTTCTTCTGAAAATATCCAGACCATCCATTTCATGAAATTCACAGAAAGTTTAGAATATTATACTATTGCAGATAAATTCCCACACCCCTTACTTTTCCATTATTCAATGCTTAAAAGAAGAAAACAGAATCTACTAGTAGGAAGACTGAAATTTAGTGCAATACTCCTTTCCCGCACATCAGTCTCCACCAGGAAAAGTCTTTTGTTTACTGTTAACTCATGTAACAATGCACGTGAATACACCAGCATAGGTGATGCAGCAAGTCTAATTCCCTCTTGAGAGACCTGCCACATCAATTAAGAAATGGCTTCTGCTTTCATTCTGAAACTTGAAATGCCATGATGAAAAACTAAGCGTTTTCATCATCACATTAACATTCAATTCAGCCTTTCCTGGCCCTTTTGCCATGCCTTAAGGTCATTTACAGCAATAATAATAACAATACTAGACACTCAGCCAAGCTAATGTTCAGCTAAATCTACACTACAAAATAGATCATGCTGTGGGACTACGAACAATACAGGTTTCCTTGCCTGGAAAAGATCAGAGCATTTTAAAGACCTGGTCTAATGCTCAGGAATCAGCATAAAAACTGTACTACTGTATTTTTAGTGAAGCACCCAAATAAATTATTTGATTCACTTTTATGATAAGCTCTGCCTGTCTTCACTGGCAGCTGTGGGATATTCCTTGCCTTCGGGGAACTGGTTTCTAGGTGGTAGATGATTTTGTTTTAATGGTTTCATCTCAAGGATTTTAGTTCAAACCAAATATTGCAAAATACTGCTTTTAAAATTCATTTAAAGACATTCATTTTCAATGAGTTCATGCAACTTTTGTGTTTTGCTTCTGCAAATTTTCAAAAGAATTGTTTGGCAGCCAAGGCTATTACGAAATACTAAAGAAATTACATTTTAAAAACACAAGAATTTACATCAGGAACTTGAGTTTAGAAGCAATATTCACCTCACCACATATTCATTCTTGCATTCAAATGAAATAGCTGCAATCTCAGTCTTCAGGAACAACACATCAAAACTCAGCTCCCCAGCACTCTGGTCCAAAGCTAAGACATAAAGCCATCTTTCCATTAAGAATCAGATACAAGCCCTGGAGACAGCCCTCTCACAGCATTTATGCTCTGTAAACCAGACCGTATAAAGAACAAGTGAATAGGAAAAGATGAAGCAAATGGCATAGCCTATGTCACTTACCGAGGAAGTAGAAAAAGAGAGAACTGTTTCTCAGAACTGATACTACTAAAATTGCAGTGTTTTGACAAAATATGGCTATATACAGTCTGTTTCTGAGTTCATCTCACCAAGTCCATCCATAGTCAGTGGAGATCTAGTCATTACTGTCCATGTAGAGTGCAGTATAATTCAGTTCATCTTAAAGTATATGCATACATTTGGTCAGATATCTATAAATCCCATGGACCAAAGTGACTAGATCTCCACTGACTACCAAAAAATTCAAACGTGATAGCCAAACATTAAGTAAGATGAATCTTACTCAATTTGGCATTCAGACCATCCATTAATCCGCACTGTCTTTCAAATATTAGAGTCTGCATGGACACACTGGTTCAGTTACACGCTAACATGACTGGGGATTTCTTTTACTACCTGGGAAATACGGATACTGTTGCTGTGCACATAGATGACGAATCCATTCCCTCCAGGAAACAAGACATATGCATGCCATGCCCTGGATACTATGGGCTTAGTATCAGCAGATCAACAGAACAGGTGTAGCAGCCAAATATCTAGGACTTCTGGAGATTTTTATGGAACCTGGAAGACAAAAATTTTCTACATAGGAAAGGGCATGTGCCCGGGAGACTCCTCATAGCCCAAGGGAGATCAATGAGGTTGTTATTCTGAGCAGAAAGTTTAATCTAACTTTAAAAAACACAGCTATTTCTCTATAATACACCTTCTGGATATAAGCTTTTCTCAGGGCTACTGCCTTCAGCTAGCCTCTTAGCAAAAAGTGTAGTGAAAAAAATAAAACATGCATTTCATGTCCTGTAGATGGCTCTATCAAGAATATCCAAGTGTTTTTGTTTGTTTGTTTGTTTGTTTGTTTGTTTTAATTTATAGCACTAGAGGCATTTTACAAGAGCAAATCCTGGCGAGGTTGGTGTATATGGAGGTACTTATCATTTGTTTTTTCATGTTGTGGTTCTTGAAAAGATAGCCGTCCAGCAGCTGAAACTGAAGGTAAACTGAGCAGCTTGTAACAATTTTGTGGTATTTGTGAAAAGTCAACATCTTATGTCATCAGTAATTGTGTGGCATACTGTTAATATTTAATTTGCATTTGTTATTGCTGATATAGTATGAACATTACTTTCCTATCAAGTTCATGCATTAAAACAGCACAGGTCTAATGTAGCTGGTGATACTAATAGAGTTTTCTGTACTAATACTATGTTACATCCTCTAGTACATAATATGGCTACTTTGGCTTAAATTTTGTCCTTTGCATGAATAGAAATTAAAAAGGAAGAAAAATTACTGTTCATAAAATGGAACACAAGAGCACATGCTGAGAAACAAAATGATTAGTATAGATGTTTGGTATATAGAAAAAGAATTTAATAACCCAGAATCTTTCAGTGTGAAAAAGAGATAAATAAAGGGTGAACATGATGGTGATCTGTGAATCCAGACTAGCTGTATAAGGTCAGATAATTTTTCTTGTTCTGCATCCTTTCCAATACAAAAGCCAGGCAATACAACAACCCAAAAGAGATATTTGTTCATGCAGTGCATGCTTAAGTTCTGCATGTCCTTTGAGCCCTTAATGGATGTTAAAAGAATTACATGGTAGTTCAAAATAAAACAGGAAAATGAATGGGGGGAGAAAATCTGCCAGGGATGATCACAGAATCACAGAATGGTTGAGGTTGGAAGCAACCGCTACCTGTCATCTAGTCCAACCCCCCTGCTCAAGCGGGGACAGCTAGAGCATGTGGCACAGGGTCACATCCACGCGGGTTTTGAAGATCTCCAGATCACTCTTTACCCTCACCCTACTTCTGCTCAGTAGATATTCAGGGGAATACATGGCAAGATCACTTACACTTTGACTTTGTGTGCCTTCTACATATCAAAATACTGCTTAAGACAAATGTTACAAAAGCTTAAAAAAATTCAAACATAATTAAAACAAGAAAAATCAAACAGCAGCACTTTGGAGTGGGCCTACCTGCTTTATTTCCTTTCTGAGATAAACGGATGGAATTCCATAAACTGATGCAATGAGAGAGCTGAATCGAGCAAAATACACTGAAAAGCAGTGGGAGGAGAACAAGAAGAAATAAAGATGCAGGTGAAGGCACCAGGGTGGGGCCCTGCTCACAGGGAACACCATGTTTAGACAAACCCTGAGCACAGACATCTAGATGGTAGTGACAGAAATGACCTTGCTATGAAGTAGGGACAGCAATAGCTCTCATATATTGCAGGAGATGTCCTAAAAAAGGACCATGTTTACCTTCTGATTGCATAACTCTCAATAATTCTACCATATTCCAATAATATTTCACAAAAACATTGAAAAACTTCTGGGGAAATGTAAAGCAAATTAAAGGCATTTCTTTGTAACCTCTAAGACTTTCAATAACCTATGAGATTCTGATAATTTTATCACTCCTAACCTGCCTTTTTAATGTCCCTTTTGTGTCAGACCTACTCCCCCTCTTTACCCTCAGTCCAACTCCCCAACTTTAAACTAAGTCCTACTCCCTCTGCTTAACCTCAGTCCTACTCCATTTCTTTAGCATCGGTCCTACCCCCTCTCTGTACACTCGATCCTTCTATCTCTGTTTACCCTTGGTCCTACTCCCTCTGTTAACCCTCAGTGCTACTCCTCCTGTTTACCCTCAGTCCTACTCCCTCTCTTCACCCTCAGTCCTACTCCCCCTATTTACCCTCAGTCCAACTCCCCCTCTTTACCCTTAGGCCCACTCCCCTCCCTTTACTCTCAATTCTAATCCCTCTGCACACACACAAAATCCTCACACTTTTGCCTTTCAGAAGCCCCTTAGCATCCAGTGGTTGAACAGTGAGATAATATCCTGAGGAGAATATCCTTGGGGAACTTTTCCCAAGCCCAACATTTGTAGTCACTGCAGAGGGAAGAATGGGCTAGATGTACCTTTCAGCTCACCTATAATGGACCAGCCTTCTTGTATTGCAATATAACAGCCGTTAGTTCAATTTCTGGCATCTGTTACAACTGCTGTGTGATCTGGCAGATATTTTAGCAGATACATTCTCTGTCATAAAAGGTATATTCTTTGTATCAAAGCCTGCGAGAGTGAAATTCCTGATTCCCATTTGCAAAGCTGAAAATCAGCCACATCTGTATTAATTTTCAAGTTTAGAGAGAAAACACTTCCTTACTTCTCTGGCACACTGGTAAACTACAGTTTATAAAACTTCCAGGCACTACAGAGCTCAGACCTTGGACAGAAGAAGAGTAATTCTTACTAAACAATTATACAGTGATCTGCCTCATCCCATCCCACAACTTGTGTGCGTAATCTACAAATGAATAACTTATACTTGCTTTGAGTGAGTCAGTGTATTGACATTTGGTTCACTTGCTTGGCATTTGTGTATCAAGGGGAACAGAGCTCTGTCTTCAAATGGCACTAATTGTGTGTAGGAAACCTCATTTTCACTCTGGACAATATTCACATTATATGACTGGCACAGGACAAAATGAATAATTTCAGCAAGTTAAGCTGAATCCTCAAGGAATTTTTCATACCAGATAATGAGCACCCTGGTCCTGCTTCAGATAAGTTTGGAGGGATATTCTTTAAACTTAACAGATGTTCAATCACAGAGGGTTTACACGGCAAGCTATAGGTAGAGGAGGAGCTTGCAAACAGTCCTTAGTTTTAAATGGGTAGCTTGGGTATTAACTAGAGTTAATATTTACCTGCCTCTCTGGCCACAAATGTTCTTGGGCGATTCTTAATTTCATTAAATGCTCTTTTCAGAAGATCTACAAAAAACAATCAGAAAACGAGAAAGTGGTTAAATAGTTTGCAAATTGCTGGGGAAATGACTGCAAATAAAACACATTTGAAAACAGGAGTATGCACAGCATGCATCACATAGCCTAAGAATCAAAGTCTGAGCGATTTGTTTTAAAGTGCAACAACACATCACCTGCATCTGGTTTGCACAAAACACAGGAGTAAATGTACACATTGAGTCATTTTAGTACATTGTGTACCTTAAAGAAATTCAGAAATGCAGTAGACAGTGATGGACCTGCAAGCACTGAGAAAATCAGAACGTATGATGCTAATTATGCTAAGCGATACTAAGCCATTTAACAATTTCTGGTAGACCCAGCCTATACTATTCAGTGCAATTATGTAAAATAGTGAAATGGTAATTAGTGACAAAGCTTGGTATATGTGAGCTTTCCTACATGACTTACATATCTAGAGATAAAATTTCATTAGCCTGTAATTGATGATTAAAGCATGAAATCTTTGCAATTCTTTCACCTTGGTAGTTGCAGAGATTGCTGTTGATACTTTCATCAGCAGCAGTCAGCTCCTGGAGCTATAACACATAGTGGCAGAAAAGCTGCAGTAAGAGTTCTTGTAGCAGTCAACCAATGCAAGTTTAAAATAATATACAGAGATGTTAGATGCCTCAATTCATAAATATATATATATATATTTATATAGATGTATGGAATCTCTGTGGAAATTCCCAGTAAACAAAAAGCAAAATCACCATACAATTGAAAAACAAAAATTTAGAGAAAAATAACAACAAATAAATAACAACAAATAAAAGAAAAAAGAAGAGGGATGAAAGGAAGGAAGCAGCTGGGGAGAAGAGAAAGAAGGAAGGGTAAAAGAAGGGAAGGAAGGACAGAAGAAAAGCAAGGAGAGAAGGAAGTTTCATTCATTTTTATATCAGTATGGCAGATCAGAAGAGGAATTTGTTTTGTGAAGCTAATTCAGTGGTTTGAAACAACTTAAACAAAAACACCATGTCATTAATGAAACTGATCAATTTAAATTTATTCCACACATATACAAGGGCATAAAAATTGAAGGACAATGCAATGGTTGCATAGAAGATTTAAATTCAGATGGTATAGTGTTAACATATTTTAAATAAAAACAAAACCAAAATGCTATATATTGATAGAGATTTCAGAGATCATGGCTACACTTAAGCAGATAGTTGACAAACCACGTGCAAAAGTTGCCTGCCTGGCTGTGGCCATTCAGAAGTAGTTCCTTGGAGTAGATGTGAATAATTTACACCGATGTGGATTTTTTTTTTTTTTGGAAGTAATTCTTACAGATTTTGGACAAAAATTTTAGGGTGAGAATAAAGCTGGATTCTGCCACACATCTTCACACTGGTGGTGTCTTGCCCTGATCAAATCAAACCTGATAAATCAGTGATAATGTTTTTATGGCCTTGAGTGGCCTTTAGGCCTGCCCCTTTACAAAAGCCATGCTAAGATAAGTGTCACTTTTCCCATAGAAGGTTTCACTCAATACAAAAAAAAAAGTGAAAAAGAACATTATCATAGATTATTCTTAGTCTGTGTTTCTTCTATATTAATACATCTTGTTTTGATAGGATGTTAGTACATGATATTGCCTAATGTGACCTCCACCTTCTATCCAAAAAAGAAATGTCCTTATGGGATAGTTTGTAAGACTGTCCTAAAAGGCTTGTACAGCATTGAATGTGAAGAGATTTTGTCTCCAAACTCATGGACCCTTCCACAAAGACGGAGATACTGGCCTCAGTTTGAGGTTTATTTACTTAGATCTTTCTAAGTGTCCTGCAGAGCTCAGGCAGTCCACCCT
The DNA here is from genome assembly GCA_035222435.1 of Microcambeva ribeirae. Classification (NCBI taxonomy): domain Eukaryota; kingdom Metazoa; phylum Chordata; class Actinopteri; order Siluriformes; family Trichomycteridae; genus Microcambeva; species Microcambeva ribeirae. The sequence continues at coordinate 52,441 of JAYECN010464139.1, read as the reverse complement.
AAAACTAATGGGTTGGCTTTTACCATTTATATATGGCCCAGGAAGAACTTTATTCTTTATCTAATTTCAGAGAAATCCATCCAGGTTTAGATATTGTTTAACCTACATGGGGGCAACAGAATCCTGTCCAGTTTTCTGCTTTTCTATAGACACGGATGTTCTGAATATCCTGACTTATCAGAATAGGATAGTCATTTAGTTTGCTTGAATTGCTGTCAATATGATAATTTTTTATTCAGAGAGAAGAATATTTTTAAACAGATTTCAGTGAAGATTATACAAAAATGCATCTGAAAACTGGCTTTGATGTACAAAAGAAATGAAGGTATTATAAAGAATCTAGATTTTTTTTTTTAAGAGAAGATTATATCAGTCTTTGTATAATGAATACAGAATTTCTCAGTATGATTAACATGTCTTTCAGGATATACAAAATAGTCTTTCCGTGACACACCTACAAAGAGTAGATACACCAATCTGGACATGCTACAGGAATAAGCAACACAGTGGGACAAATAGATTTGCTAAGGAAATACGAATATACAAATACACGGAAACATAAAAATAGTGTAGATTTTCTGTAATGCTTTTGAAACAAAACAATGCAATAGAGATGTTATATTGGGTAACTAAAAAGAAAATGATAAATGATGATGTGTGTATTTGGGGGTCCTTTGCAATGATGACATGTCCATTTTATTTAGGACACAACAGCTATTATTTCAGCTCTTTATAAACAATTGTCTATTTGATTGTTCCTTCACTTAACTGAAACAGATTCCATGCCTATAAGTTCTAAGGGTGCCTTTTCCTCCCTCAAAATATCTATTATTTTCAAAACCAATGAAAGTCAAAATAAAGATCCCCTGAATGATCTGCTTCAAAGCCTGCCATTTTTGTTGAATTTCTTGTCTATGATATGATATATGTATCTGATTAAGCTGTAATAGTGCTTAAAATTATCTTACTTTGGTACTTCTTTGGCTTTATTATTCTGTTTGAAAATACTGTGTAGCCAAACAGTACTCAGGTTTTAATGAGAGTACTAAAGATGCTAAAAGAAATCAGAGTGTGTTTGGAGAAGGAGCTGTGTTTAGAAATCTATTTGGGAATACCTATCAGATTTCTGTCTTATAGAGATAAGACAGGCTCTTGAGGCCTCAACATACCACCACACTGTAAATCTTAAATTGTAATAGTAATTTAACTGTGATGGTGTCAAAGAGCCCCAGAATAGTCTTCATGCCTTTCTATATCCAGCAGTAGTTAAAATGCTGTTCTGAAGGATTTAGAAATTTATTTTAAGATGATGTTTTTGATATGAAACAAACTGTTGTGGAATCTCAGTTTTAATGAACAGCAATCACCTGATTTTCTTATTGATACAAACTGGTAAACTTACTCTTCCATGTTCTTCAATATGTTTTTTCCTCTGCATTTCAGACTAATAACCCTTGCTGGATACCTAGCATTGGAAGCAGAATATGAGGCAGCTTTTATTTCAGTCTATCTATCTGATTTACTAATAACAGCCACATCTAAAAGTTAAGATTCTAGACTGTAGTCTCTTACTGGGAAAGCTTGTGAGATGCTGACCAGCATACCCCTCCTGCAGACACCATTAAAAAGGCCATTCTTTTTCCAGAATTGTAAAAGGTAAATGGCTGTACAGGGCTACTGGTCAGCATATGTTAGAAGTGAAAAAATCAATCTCTTCTTTTAAAAACATATTTTGAAAACAATCTAATTTCCCTCAGGTCATAAATCTTCTGGCCCTCTGTGTGGTCCTCCAGCATATATTAATTGCTGCTTATAAAAACGCCTGTGAATTAAAACAAATTTAAGCATAAAACATAAGTTTGATTGGCAGTTCCTGAAAGGCAGTCACAGCAGCAATGTAGATTGGATTCAAAGTACTGGCAATATCTTCTGTGCTAATTAACAGCATGAATTACTGAACCTTTTATCAAATAAACAAGTCACTTTTTCTTTCTTTTATTTTTATAACTTGTGTCTAGTATAACACCTTTCCTCCCAGAAGTTTAATAACTGAGAAAAGCTCCTTCCTGTGAAAATTATGATGTGTCAATATATCTTCCAATCAGGAATCAGGGAATAAAGTACTTTTTCAAAGTCCTGAGGTACCTGGATAGCTCTTACAGCGCTGATTTCTGGATATTTTTTTTTTGAGAAAAAAAAGAATACTATTTGCAAAAGGTAGTTCACCATTTCAGCCTGCCCTTTGCTCAGTGGTATGTTCTAAACTCATTATCTGGAAATACTGAAAAATTTTTTTTTTTTTTTTTTTTTTTTTTATTGTGTCATCATCTGTTTCTGAATTTTTATGAATTACCATAGAGCTTCAAAGGAATTGCAGTTCCTGGTCCTTTATGTTTCCCGTTTCCTTTCTGAATCATTTTCCTCAGACAGAATACTTCTTTGGACAAAATATATCAGTGCCTCATATTTATAAATTAAAAAAAAAAAAATCCTCCCCTATTCAAGGTATTAGAATTTGTGCTAAATACATATATATGTTGCCTTAGTGAAATAAAAATACTTTCCGTCAACAGATTCTGCAGTGCTAAGAAGCAAAGGCATTTGTTAGTTCTACATTGCACTGGTTTGTTCTCACATTGACACTGTTTAAAAGGTATTTTTCTAGCATACACTTCAGGCAGAAAAGTTCCAGCAGAAACCATCATATACGCTAGTATCTGTTTTCCAGTGTGTACTGCAAGAGGAGCTTTTCTAGAGAGCTCTTCTTCAAGGAGGATGAGGAAAAATAAGCTTGGCTTAAAGCAAGGGGCCATCTCTGTCGAGAGTTCATTTATTCTTTCTCAGACTACCAGATTGTTATCACTGACTTCAGGCTCTTTGGAGCATGATGTCTATATAAAGTCAGGAGATATGAAGACCTTTCTAGAGATCTACTGCAAACTAGGAGGAAGGAAAAATCCTGGGGGAAAAAGAATGGCCATAGGAAAAACAGTAGACCAGGAAGCAGTGCCTAATTTATTCTCTTCAAACAAATAAGATTCATGCATTACTCAGAAAACAATTCTTCAGCCAATCTCAAGTCATAACATACCTTCTTAAGTCTCAAATCATAACATATTTCTTATAGTCCTTTTCAAATATTCATAATTTGTATTATTTTACTAATTTTGTGCCAGGCTATGGGCAGATAGCATGTATTTGCATTGTCCTTTATCACGCTTTTCCAATCTTACATGTACAAGAACTACACAGTACAGGCCCTTTTCTCTCTTGTTTTAATCCAGTACCACCAGAAAAATCCTCAAAGTGATCATTCTTCTTCCCATTATCACGCGGAGGCTGCCAGTGGCAGAGGAGGCCACTTCTACACCCACTTCTCTAGCTTCTGGAAGTGGCTGAGAGCTCTGCCTCTGGCTTCCATCTTCCTTTCTCCTCGTGGAAACTATTGCTTAAAAGGCATGAACAGTCATGAGGGGCTTCATATGATGAGGGTGCCATTTTTGAAAGCACAAAAGTATTTGGCTCAATTCTGCTCCCACTGAAATGAAACGTTAAACTGTCATTGCCATCAAGGGGAAGCAATAACCTCTTCAGCAGGGGCTGGCACGCAACGCATTTCAAAAATCCATCTCCCCACTGGTTAATTATATTACTATAAAATTAAAGATTTGGGGCATTTCTTTCAACATAAAGATGCTCTTACGTTCACATACATGTCTTGCAAATGGGAATACAGTCACTTATGCTCGCAGCTAAAACAGTGCCTATTTTGTCAGCTCAGCAACTGAAGAGTGGGGCAATAACAGGTAAGATCAAAGGGCTTAAATAGCCTCTGTGGTCAGAATGACAAAATGGCTTACAGCCTCGAATAGGATGTAGTCATTAGACTGGGGAAATGAACGATTTTGCTGAATGGGCACAATGGGAACCGATTTGGAGGGAAACAATGGCCCTTCACCTCATTGTAAGATCAGGAAGATTTGCTAGGTACACAGGAATACTGCAGCTCCGTTTTGAAGTTAATATGGGATGAATAAAACAATGGAAGAAATGACCCAAGCGGGGCAACATTAGAGCAAGTACATTGATGGGGTCAGGGTATTTTGACCTTTAGGGTTAACCAGATCAAAGGGTTTGCTGATTAGCAAAGTTGCTTTTTTCTTCTTTTTTTTTAATTACCGTAAAATTGGCGTCTCCATGGTTATTTTTTTAGATACCTTTGCAGGTAGAAGTCGTCTATATGAAGCAGTAAAAATACTTTATGACAAGACTTTTGTAATTTGATAAGAGAAGGTGCATCCACTGCAGGAAAACAAATCTGTGGAATGTGTTCTTAAGGATGATATTAATTCCTTGTATAACATAAATACCTGATCAATGCCCATTATAATCACTGGAAAAGCTGCTTATTGGTCTCAGAGATATTTGTTTCCATCTTTAAAATAAGTAGCCCAGCTCATGTTATCTAGTAAATAGTCCTTATTTTATTGCTATCATCTTCATTCTGTAATATTTTAAATACATGAGAAAATAAAGCCATTTTTTAATTGCAAATAGGATGTCATAACAATAAGATGGAAGGGCTAATTCACACATTTAAAAATAAAAAGAGTTTCCTACCACAACAACGCTTCATACTCCTATGGCACTTTTTATCGCTGAAATGGGAGAAGTGAGCATAATTTACATTTAGCATTTTTTTTTTTTTTAATAATGAGAAACTAGAATTAAAAACACTACTAAAATCACTTACTAGATTTAGGCAATTCAATCAATATTTAGGCAAACACACATAAAACTGTGGCCCTAAATGACAGACAAAATCACTAAAAGTCACAAAAGCTTTCTATGTCACTTTAGCTCTTTAAAGTTGCTTTAAATACCTTATATGAGGGAATACCTTGCCCTAGTATAAAACTTCCGTTCTCTTTCTTGCTCCCGCAGCTTCTAGTGATGAAAACACATCTAAGGACACTTAGTTTAACCAGGTCTTTTAAAAAATTAATCTGTTACCTGTGAGTACTGCATTGCCTCTTTGATTATTACGAAGATCTTTCAAATTAGAACCTGGATCACTGGATCCAGGAAGTATAGAGCAGGATGGGATGTTAAAACCCAATTATTAACTGAAGACTTGGAGCTCTCAGTCTCCATTGTATTCTGACTAGTTTTGATCCAGAAAATTTATACCATTTGTTTTTATTTCTATAACTTAGAAGTTCCTGGTGTTACTCCCTCCAGAGTTCCAGGAGCTCTGTCTAGAAAATCCTGAAAATCCTTCAGAAAATCCTGTCTACCTACTAAAAATCTAGGTCCAAGGAAGCTGGTTCTGGATCCTTTACTTTCTAATTAAAAAATAGATCTATAACATGGAAACTGCATGAATCTAAACAAATTTAACATGCTTTACTTGATTCATATACTCAAATTTATATGTTTAAAACAGCTGAAAAAAAATCTGGCAAATTCAAAGGAGGATTGTATCTTCATATCTCACAGATGTTCAGCATATGTTTTGTGAACATTTTGTAGATAATTGCATCTATGCTTGCTGGCTGCAAGAAAGAGGTGTTTTCCAAGTTATACTTATAGCTTAAAATTAGCAGAACATAAACATTTTGTAGCAGAAAAAGGATGTAGTTTATCAATGAGTAATAATACATTTGAATTGCCCTTGGCCTGCTGCTGTTAGAATCCCCAAAAACCTGTTTTTTTTTTTTTTTTTTTTTTTTTTTTTTTAAGAAACAATTTTTAGTGGCAGGAATCTGTTTAGCTTAAAAGAATGAGCCATAAGACTGACCTGTTGCTTTCAGATCCATACATGCTAATGTGGAAATATTGCCTATTAGTGATTGTTGGCCCAGGGGAAATGTATTTTCCAAACAAAAATTTTGATAGATGGATGGGCTGATGGATTGTGTGTAATGGATTATGAGTATGTAATTGAAATCAACACTTCTCAAAACACTTCTCTTTAAGAACTAAAAATTTTCAGAGAAAAACAGAAGAAGCTTTCTAAGAAAGCTAAGAAAAAAGTGAAAATGCAGAAAATCTTGCCTTACACATTGAATACTTTCTTGATATTTCCTATACTTTGGACCAAGAAAATTCCGAATCTGTAAATCAGATTCCTTAGGATACGAGCAAAGTGAGAGAAACAGTTTTCCCCTATATTTTTTAAACTTTTCTTATTAACTGCACGAATACACGCAGTCATACATACTTTTAAATATATCTTTATGTTTTTATGAATCTTAGAACATTTTATGAACTCCAAGCAAGTCATCTCTGAGAAAAGCTGGTTTTACAATATGCTTCCACCAGGAAGATAAGATCACATTCAACATCAACAGATGACACAAACAGATGCTCTGAACTGGAAAGTTATGTATATGCACTAAGAAATGCTGTGGTCTTTCTTCAATATTCCAAAAAAAGAAAGCAGTGATTTTTCCAAATAAGCTAGAAGAGCAAGCACTGGGCTGGATATGAGAATCTCATGAATGCTAATGTATCTCTCCTGAAGGAAGAAAGTTATGTTATTTCTGCTTTAGAGAAAGAGAAGCAAGCATAGTAGAAAATCTAAAGCTGCAGCAATCAATGGCATTCTTACTGTTTGAGTGAGGTCAAGGTTTCTCTTAGAAACATTGAACAGAACCTTTCATTTCAGTTTCAATAATTTATTTCCAAGCTCTGAGTCTTTAAGTTTAGCTACTGATTCTACACTTCTACAGTCACCCAAAACTTTGTGAATATATGAGTCTTGAAATGTTTATGGTATCTAATCATTTATGATAAACATTTGTTTTAAAATAATTTCCACATTTGTGATACTTGATGAAGACATCACAACGGGCCAAAGCAACTCAGATGATGCTGTTGTGGGGGAAGTGCCCAGGAGGACATGGTTAGGACATTCCTGGAGATCCCACGATCGCTTTGAAAGATTTTGGAAAGCAGCCTTTATGGAAAATATCTGGAACTCCCTCAGACTGGCATAATTTCAGACCTCATAGACCAAGCAGGCATTCAAAGTAAAACCCAGCTCCTGAAGGGATAATTTATATGGAAATTTTGCAGTGTTTGGTATTTAGGAATCTGGATTCTATCCATTTCTAGCTTATTATTTTTTTTTTCCTAATTTACCCAGAAGGCTTAGGAAATACACTATAAAACCTACATTTTAGAAAAGGAGAAGCTATTGTGTTCACCCATAGCCTTGCTGTCACTCAATACATGCCTCTCTACAAAAGATCTCTACAGTTGTACCCATCCTTGTTCTAGGTGAGATTTATAAGGTAGCTCCATGAAATGAGCAGTTTGTACAAAGAAAAGATCAAGTTAAAGATGTAATTTAGGCTCCAGCTTGGCATGCCCTACATCATATCCTGAATTAGCTGCTAGCACACGCCTGGTGAGCAGCTGCAGACTCTGCGGAGTTATCAGAGACCTCCCACTTGGTTCCTCTCCACCTGTGGATCTACCTCTACGCCGGCCTTCTGTGCATGAAGGGCCACAAAAGGGGAATTCCACTGCCGAGGAGGGAGAGGTGGAGGCTGGCTTGGAAAAGGATGGTAGGTCGGCTCTGGTGCCCCAATAGCTTAAGAAGGCGCAATGTTGTGAAGTGCTGGTCAAATGAAAATCTCCAAACCCAGTCAACTAAGAAAATGCAAACACTGATGGTTTGTACTGCATATAAATGCTTCAGGTTTATTCCTCTTCTCAAATAAAACAACAGTTTCATGAAGGGGTGAACAATTCATTAATTTCAAAGTACAGACATACTAAAACAGGAGCTAAGCGCAGTCTCAAGAAACGCTTGATGTGACTTAAAAATCCATGCAGAAGCATCTATCTCTCCTCCTTCTCATCCCATATATGACTACAGATTCCACTATTGATAGTTTTTGGGTGCCTGAAGGAATCAGACCTGTTGACCAAGTGACAGAAACAGAAACCTCGGCATCGCTGTTCCTGAACGTGCAGCAGAGGGAAGGGTCGCTTGAGCTTTGACCCAGGAGAAGTTAATGGCTAAAGAAGCTGAAGAAGTCTACAGTATGTGGCCATGAGGCAGGGAAAAGAGGAGGCAAAGAGGAAGCACCCAGCCCTGTAGTAAAAGAAACTTGAAAAGCCTCTGCTCACCCACCCTTTTCATCCTGCCCCATCACAGTCCTGCATTCTGCAGGAGACAAACAGCCCTGCAAATCAGGCCCCTTTAAAGAGCTCATGCTAAGCAGTCAAAATCAATTAGCACTCTAAAAGTAGGATGAATGATAAAGGCTATGGAATAGGCTTGGTACTCAGAAGCCTGGAATTCACTGCTTATCTCTCTTAGACTTTCTCTGTGACCTTGGGCAAACCTGTCTGTTGCTCTTTTCACCTAAATCATGTTTTATATATTTTTACCTTACAGAGCTACTGCAAGGTATTCAAATGCTTTAATTGTATGGTACTCAAATACTGTATCGGTGAATCTATACAGAGGTTGAAAAAGTCTGTGTGGTTTTCTCCTCTATACACACTGAGCTAATTGCCGTATCATTTGGAGATGTATTTCTATTTCTCAATGCTCTACAAAGCATAAGAATGTGTCTTGAAAAAAGGTGGGTACAATAATTATATTTTCCTCAAATGTGTCTCCGACAATCTAAGATACGGAGGTAATCAAAAAGATCTTTTTTTTTTTTTTTTTTTTTTTTTTTTCGAGACAGGTGAAAAGCACAAGCTAATCCTCCTCTCTTTCAGGATCAAGAACTGATTCAGTAATGTTGATGAAATCACCAGGGTGCAAAAAAAAAAGAAAATTCTGAACCACACACCTTGTATTGGGAGTGGCTTATGATTTCAAAGGGAAATATGACAGATAGGCGTATTTGGAAATCAGTAAAAGATGAGCAGCTTTGAAAATCATTCTTCTTTCTATTCACAGGTGATGTTTCAAAAGACACCTACTATAGGGATAACTAGGTAACTAAGTATTGACAACTGCCATAAGTTTTCTGCACAAGGTAGCATCTTTCTGTTTTTTGTGGTCCCTAAGTCCCAGATTTTTTTTTTTTTTTAAAAAAAGGATGTTTCATATATTCGCGACAAACTTTCATGGCAATGTTTTCAAATATAGTCCTAATATCTTAGTTGGGGCTTACACACATGTATATGTGTACACGTACATATACATTCGGATCCACACATACGCAAAGGAAACCCACTAAATTCTGGGTTTGTGTCTTCATGCTCTTAGCTGAAGGGAAATTTCTTGCTGCTTAACCTTTTGGTTTGTTTTATTTTAAAACAGTTACACTTTTCTTTATAGTTTAAAAATTAGGGTGCTTTTTCTTCCCCCTTTCCTTGTTTCATGCAGATGATGAACCCTTTGAAATGTGCTTGCTCTTGTTGCCCACTAGAAGGAGAGGGGTGAATGCCACATATCTAATTGTGTGTCTCCACAGAAACTTTCCTCTAATTCCTGGTTGCTAACCCACATTCTTTAAGTCCTCTGGCCTCTTTCCCAACACTCCTCCTCTGTCTCACAAAGAAAAGAATTTGCTTTTTTTCCCCCCTATCCAAGGTCTTTTCTCATTTCAAAGCAAGCTACTTGAATGACTATTCAGTGTGTGCAGAATGAGGTCTCTCCACAACACTATGCTATAGTAAAAGCCGTGTGTGCTTATAAAGGCTGCTTGAAGGCAGCCCTACCCCACAGTGGCCCAGGCGGCATACACAGCACCCTGACCTAGCCATCTGTATGCAAATCTCCACAGACTAAGTAAACTTTCATAAAAATGTTCTGGCCCCTCTTTCTGTGTGTTTAGCAATTATTAGTGCACATTGGTCCTTTGTGTTATATTATTATGCTTTGTGTGCAGAGGAGACTCCCTGGCACCTGCGCTTGTAGGTGGCAGATGGCAGTTCTTGGCAGCAATACGGAAGTTTTCCTGAATGCAGCTAAGCCACAAACTGGCATCTTTTATTTCTTTATGCGTGTACTGAGGAGAAAGGATTAGTGGTAGATTACCAGTAGCCTATCAAGGTATTTAACAAAAAAAAAAAAAAAAAAAAGAGAGTGAGAGAAAATTAAATGTATGTTTTATGAAAAAAAAAAAAAAAAAGATAGAAAAAGAGGCATATATATAGCAATAATTTGCATTAAAAATTCCCAGCAGATAGCCATGCATTAATACAGTCTCTTATGCACAGAGGCTACAATTTTACCATTCTTAGGAAGCTGAAAAATGGATGCCATGCTGTTAAACTCATGTTTTTTTGAATATTTACCACATTGTGCTCCTGTGAACTCATGGGGAGGTTTAACAGGACTGCTACGTTACTGATAAAGTGTCTGTGCTCTCAAGGGATCCCAAGGTGCCCAACAACCAGAGATTGCTCAGAACAGCCAAATGCAACTGGCTCTGGGCTGTGGAGAGTTGTTAAATCAACAACTGCTGCTCAGGGTGCTACACAGCATGGGAGAAGAACAGAAATGTTGCCTAATAATATCCATTTGAGAGTGTTTAAAGACAGGAACAGTGTCTGACACCAATCTGACACCAAACAAATCAAGAAATCAGTGAGGTACCTATAAAAAGCTTCTATATACAAAAAGAGCATGCACTTTCAGAAAAGATGTATATGAGACAGGAATGGCTGAGTCAAGTAAAAGGGCAGAGAGCATGATTCCTATGGAAAGAAATACCTAGAAGGAGGAGGATCTGGGAAGTTGTTCTTGGTCTCTTTTGAACCCTGTCAGCTCTGGAGGTAAAGACTGGTTGTGATTTCTAAGAATGGGGTTCCTATGGTTTATATCATCTTCCTCCATAACCATGTTTCCAGAACTACAAACAGCATCTTAAAAGAGCCTTTTATTAATATGATTTCTGTATGTTTCATTTTTTTATAGTATGTTTCCGTGGTACATGATTTCTGCCTTTTAAATCATTTTTAATAAATGCTATCATTCTCTTTGACTGCCTCCAGTGTTTGGCTTCTCAGAAGATCACACAGAAGCATAATGCTCAAGGGAGAAATAGTCTGCTATGGATAGAGCGGTTCTCACCCCATTAGATGGGAAAAAGGGAGAGTGTTTGAACCACAGACCTCAGAGCACAGGGAAAATATTGTCTCATTCCAAGGTAAGCCACGCAGACTGTACCACGGCACTGCAACCTTAGGTGGCCTTTTTAGAGCAAAGACATAGGAAAAGTATAGGAGAAAGCAGCAAGACACATAAAGCAGGAAAGGGGGTTGGGAGAGAAAAAAAGAAGAGATGAAAGTGGGGGAGGAAAAAAAGAAAAAAGATCAAGATAATAAGAGACAAAAATAATAAAACAAACATTCATTGGAAAAAAAATCACAAAAAGCAAAAAAAAAAGAAAAAAAATAGAGGAAAACACAAGAAGAAAAACAAGCAAGGAAAGGAAAAGAATGAAGGGAAAACAGAGGCAGAGTCAACAAATAATGAAACATAGATGGATAATACAGTACCAGACACAAAAAGGAATGGCAGGGCTCACCCCAGAAAAGAGCTACAGAATGCTATAGCCATAGACCCAATCTGTCCTTGTGTAAACAACCTGGAGTGAACAATAGCTCTCACCTGGGCTGGCTTTTTGTGAAGCCAGACAGGTCCCGTACCTGTCGGCATTAGGCAGTGCAGAACTAAATGCTACTAAATGCCTTCTTTGCTTCTGTCTTTACTGCTAGGGCTAGTGCCCATGAACTACAGAGCCCGGAGACAAGAGAGAGAACCAGGAGAGAGGAGGACTTTCCACTGGTCAAGGAGGATTGGGTTAGGGATTATTTAGGTAAACTGGACACCCATAAATCTATCGGCCCAGATGGGATGCACCCAAGAGTGCTGAGGGAACTGTGGGGGTTATTGCTCAGCTGCTCTCCATCATCTTTGAGAGGTCATGGAGGGTGGGGGAGGTGCTGGGGGACTGGAAGAAACCAACAGCACTCCAGTCTTCAGAAATGGCAAGAGGGAGGACCTGGGAAACTACAGGCCAGTCAGCCTCACCTCCATCCCTGGAAAGGTGATGGAGCAGCTCATCCTAGAGACCATCTCTAGTCATGTCAAGGAAAAGAAGGTGATCAGGATTAGTCAGCATGTATTCACCAAGGAAAGTCGTGTTTGACGAACCTAATAGCCTTCTATGATGGGATGACTGGATGGATGGATGATGCGAGAGACATGGATGGTGTCTACCTTGGCTTCAGCAAGTCTTATGACATACTCTCCCATAACATCCTTGTGGGGAAGCTCAGGAAGTGTGGGTTAGATGAGTGGACAGTGCAGTGGATTGAGAACTAGCTGGATGGTAGAGCCAAGAGGGTGGTGATAAATGGGGCCGAGTCTACTTGAAGGCCTGTGGCCAGTGGTGTCCTGCAGGGGTCAGTACTGGGCCTGGTGCTGTTCAACTTGCTCATCAGTGACTTGGATGAAGGGACAGAGTACACTCTGAGCAAGTTTTTGAACGATACCAAACTGCATGGAGTGGCTGACACTCCAGAGGGCTGTGCTGCCATTCAGAGGGACCTAGACAGGTTGGAGAGTTGGGAAGAGAGGGACGTCATGAGGTTCAACAAGGACAGGTGCAGGGTCCTGCACCTGGGGAGGAGTAATCCCAGGCACCAGTACAGATCAGGGGTTGACCTGCTGGGAAAGCAGCTCCATGGAGAGGGATTAGGGAGTCCTGGTTGACAAGAAGTTAACCATGAGTCAGCAATGTGCCCTTGTGGCCAAGAAGGCCAATGAGATCCTGGCCTGCATCAGAAGGAGTGTAGCCAGCAAATGGAGGTCAAGGGAGGGGATCTGCCCCTCTGCTCAGCTCTGGTGAGGCTGCCCCTGGAGTACTGTGTGCAGTTCTGGGCTCCCCAGTACAAGAGGGATGTGGAGCTTCTGGAGAGAGTCCAGCATAGAGCGACGAAGATGATTAAGGGACAGGAACTTCTGTCATATGAGGAAACACTAAGTGAGCTGGACCTGTTTAGCTTGCAGAAGAGAGGATTGAGAGAATATCTGACCAATATGTATAAATACTCGAGGGGAGAATGTAAAGAGGATGGAGCCAAACTGTTCTCAGTGGTGGCCAGTGACAGGACAAGGGGTAATAGGTATAAATGAAAATACAGGAACTTCCATCTCTGTGTGAGGAAGAACTTCTTTCCTGTATGGATAACAGACCCTGGAACAGGCTGCCTGGAGAAGCTGTGGAGTCTCCTTCACTAGAGATCTTCAAACCCACCTGGATGCCACCCTGTGCCATGTGCTCTAGGTGTCCCTGCTTGAGCAGGGGACTTGGACTAGATGATCTCTAGAGGTCCCTTCCAACCTCAGCCATTCTGTGATTCTGTAAACATACTAGTAAAATATGCAGAAGCTAATGAATTTATCTAAAATTTCAGTTTGAAGATTTAGTATTCAGTGGACAGGTAGCTCTCAATTTGGTTAACAGCCATCACTTTGGAAATCAAAGATTAAATAACTTGGAGTCATAGCATTTTAAGGCAGCAAGGATATAAGTAGCAGGACATCAAAGTGCTGTTTACACATTACAGACCAAATTTTCTGTCCCAAATTCCTTGGGTGAAATGAGGTTCAGCATCTTTGGATATATTTCCATCATATGCCAAAAATATATCCAAATATATATCCAAATATATCCAAAAAACAGGTGTCTTTAGCAGGCAAGAACCTGTCTGAAAGGGCTCTCAATGACCTCTTGCCTCACAAAGGCAGAAAGGGAACCACGAGGTGGTGGCACCAATGATCGTAGGGGACTGTAGTGGACCAGTCGATCTGTTCCCACTTTCATGGGAGGCAGGCAACTGAAATGCTGCACTAGATGCTGGAGGTAGTATGGTGATTGGAATCAGTGGTCCTGTCTTTTATCTTGCTTTGTAGATACTATGGATCACTAGTAAAAGCCAGACAGTACATTTTTGGTGGAATCCTGGTCCAAGCTGTATCTGGCAATCATAAGCTACGAGAACCTTAGGAAAGGACTGAAACTCATGTTAAAGTATGTTTCCTACATAGACATTTGCCCCTTTTCTGAGGCAATACAGAGTATTAGGCTATTGTATCTAATATATGGCTTCTTTTAACACATCACATAAAAAATATATGTTATTACTGCTACATACATTCTTATTGGAATGTTCACTTAGGAAGCATGAAACTGCTTGTTCCCACGGCTCTGATGGAAGGGAGTGGGTAAGAAAGAGAATATCCAGGTTCATATTTCCATACAAGCGTACTTCTAAGGCTGTACTGTACTGTACTTCTAAGTGAACTTGTAAGGCTATAGCCCGAAGAGGGGAGAGTAAGAGGATAATCTTTCTCTTTACTGAATCTAGGGCACTGTACAGTGACCAGCAAGGTATCTTGATATGAAATGAGTGGTTTGTACTTGCTGGGTTGAGAGATTGCTTGTTTAGAGTCTGTCTCCGCGTAGCAACCTCTGATTATTAGCAGTAAGTTGCAGCTTTCTGTGCACTAGCAACACTTCAGTGCCATAGCCAGGACTCAGGTTTCTCCCTTGGAGGGTAGAAATTCACATCCTGAAAATACCTCTGAGTCCAGGTAAACAATCTCTTTCTTGTGTAGAATATTATCTATAGTAGTCAATGCTTTGGCTTCTCCTGTGTAAAAGGGAAAAGCAGCACTAGCAGTAAGTGCTGTAAAAGTGGATCCTACTTATTCCTGAAAACATTCAAGGAGGAGACATCTGCCTCCAGCCCAAATTCCTGCTCTGCAGTAGCTTGTTTCAGTATTAATTTACCTCCTGCTTGTTCAGCACGTTGACTGTATTTGATCCTGCTCTGAGACATTCCGCTCTTCCCAAGATCTGTCTAGGAAATATTGGTTCCTGATTCATTGCCTCATGCAGTGGGAGCCATGAATAAAATTATTCCTCTTTGGGAGCCATGCATTTGAAAACAACATGACTGTGTTTGCTACTGGATAAGCTTTTAGCTTTCTAGAGCAGTGAGAGACATGAACTGCAGGTGAAGTCCATTCTGACAGTTTCACAGAATCACAGAATCATGGAATGGTTGAAGGGAATGGAAGAGACCTCTGGAGATCATCTAGTCCAACCCCCCTGCTTAAGCAGGGACACCTAGAGAACGTGGCACAGGGTGGCATCCAGGCGGGGTTTGAAGATCTCCAGAGAAGGGAAGGAGACAGCCCTCCCTTCCAGAGAAGGGAGGGAGTCAGAGGGAGACAGGCTGCCTCTGGGCAGCCTGTTCAGTGCTCAGTTTATTCAAGCCAGACCTTTGGTGTAGCATGAAGGCATCCTAAGTCCCCTCTGACTTTACTTTAAGAATGCAATATAACAGTAATTCTAATATTTAATGTACCTGGTTATTAAAAGGAAAAAAGGAATCCAAATGATGGTTCAGCCTTTTAATTTGTAGAACTTCCATTTAAAGCCACTAAGATATAGTTCCCTGTCATAAAGGCATATTACTGAAATTAAGGAATTCTGCTTTCACCAGGTAAAACAAAAACTATATAAAACAAGGGAAGGATGAGAGCAGTGGGGGAGACAGAGTCTGTATTGGAGAAAAAAAAAAATGAATTCTTATTAACCTATGTAGACATTTCACTGTTTTCTGACTCTGACTTTGGAGGCTACAAGACTTGCAGTGAATGATTTTATTTGCTTACAGAGCATTTCCCTTTATTGAAGGATTTCTTCTTCACAAGATTTTTCTCAAAAAAAAAGCCATTTATATAAGAAATTGAATATACAAAAGCAAACAGTATTTCTGTTCAAATCTCTTGCTACATGGAGATTGCAAGAATGTAGTTTACACTATACCTATCAATGATTTTCAGGTCCATCTTCTGTGGACCCTACAGACCTTTGTTTTTTGTTTGTTTGCTTGCTTGTTTGTTTGTTTACTTTTTTTTTCCCTACGTTTTTTTCCCTATCACCATCTGGCAATGCATTTGAAAATAGGCAGAAAAAAAAGTAATTATTGTCAAGAACATTTAATATAAACATATTTATTATTCAAAAATACATAGTTTTTTTGTCAAGTTCTCTATAGTATATTATAAATAACATAATATTTCACAAATTACTTTGCCATGAGGATAAAAAAAAAAATATCTAACTACATTGTGTTGTAATTTAGGACAGGAAGTCAGTAACAACATATCTTTTCAAACTAAATGAGGGAGATATACGGTTGTTGAAATAAATGAGCAACACCATTGGTTGGACAGCAGCAGGGCATTTGGCTTTCATGAAAAAAAAAAGTCATGTCTCTAGGGCCCTGATTTTCTGTGTCATCTAAACAGTAATTCTGTATATTAAAAACTGTGTTGACATTAAGCCATCAAAGACAATTCAAGACACAAAAAGAGGCACTGATAAGGCAGTTTGGAAACAGGAATTCAGTAAATTCCTAATGTCGTGAAACTAAGAATCTAAAAACTTCCATTTGTAGTGGCCTTTGAGACTCTTTTGAACTCTTACGAACTCTTTTAAAATTACTGCTACAAAAGTTCACATAGATAAGTGTGGTGTCAGTGCTCATCAATGCCTATTTGTCAACAGATAGCAGAAAAGAATGTCAATAACTGCTGGTATTACTATCATACAGCAGCATCAACGGTCCAAAATACAGATGGATTAGGTTTATCTACTTCCATAGAAAATGAACAACCTGAGTAGAAAAGACTACTAAACTAGAAATACACCTTCCACTTATGCAATATATACTTAGGAAAAAGGAATGAGTCAGCTGGACACCTGAAAACTTGCAAATATAACTTCACTATTCCATTTTGCAGTGCATTCTAAAGATACATAATCCTGTGCCCAGATCTGTGGTAGTGTAGCAGTGTTCCATTGTCACATTCTTCAGGAATCAGTATATCCTTTAAGGAAAGCGGCCTGAGCATTACAACAAGGTCAAAGAGAGAGCTGGAAGATAATAAACAGACAAATGGACCTTGTGCTAACTTCAACAGATAAAAATGAAAAGAATAGCTCTATAAAGACAGAAAGACAAGATAACTAGCTGAAATGCACATTATTGGAACTACTGTTTGACGAAAGGATAAAACCAGAAATAGAGAAACAGCAAAGTTGCTGGCAGATGCTGTCATTAAGTGAGGAATGTGAATTCAGCCCTAGCAGGCTGCTATACTTTCATTCTCA
Source organism: Microcambeva ribeirae (assembly GCA_035222435.1). Taxonomy (NCBI): domain Eukaryota; kingdom Metazoa; phylum Chordata; class Actinopteri; order Siluriformes; family Trichomycteridae; genus Microcambeva; species Microcambeva ribeirae. The sequence continues at coordinate 35,264 of JAYECN010464139.1, read as the reverse complement.
GAAATCTGTTAAGGGTATCCAAAAGAACCAGATAAATGTAATTGGCTTGAAAATATGATTGATACACCTCTTTGAACTGAAGAGCTTGTGAGGAGAAAGAGAAGAGAAGGCTGTTGCCAGAACATGAATCTCTCAGTTGACTTGTAGCTCTAATAATGACCAAGAATTAAAATATTAGTGTAAAGGCCTAGATAATTAAAAAGAAAAATGCAATGCTTCAATGGGAAGCGTAGAATTTCTAGAGAAGCAGAGCATGACAGGGGTGTCTTTCTTGTGTAGAATATTATCTTTAGTAGTCAAATTTGTCACCAAAATCAAAATTATTCAGCACCTGTGGTAAATGTATTTTCCATATAAGGATTTTTGGTTCTTGCTTCAGTTTAATGACTAATGTTATGAAATAGTTTTACAGTACTGGGCAAAAATGAAGCTTCTTGTTTGTATGCCAGCAATGTCACAACCTTGGTAGTTCATTTGCAATGTGTATAGATATCTTTGCTTGACAAAAATCTGCTGTGCATTTGTAAGGATCTTTCTCCGTATCTATTCAGACACTATGCTTGCTTGGTGACTTGTCCTTTTAAAGCATATCGAATTTTCCAAATGGCACCTCCAGAAACACAGATGCTTACCTGAAAATAGAAAAGAACTCTTAATTTACTGTCAATGGAAATTCTCTATATATTTCTTAGAGAACTCTATATTTCTTACAGCATTTTTTGTGTAACTTAATGACTAACTGAAGAAACTAGCTCTGACATTAATGGTCACAACACTGTCTCTTAAAAAGGCATTGTGATAGAAAATGCTCAAAAAGCCATCATTAATGTCAATATAATCAGCTCTCATCCCGTGTCTTAGAAATAACATTCCTTTTTTTCCAATACATGGATTTTTTTTTTTTTTAATCTGATTTGGGAACTGGTAAGTATTATTGATTAGGTGAATAACTGCTGGCCTAAGAGATAGGAATGAGTCAGCTGGACTCATGTGCTGAACTGCTGATTGCCTAAAAGAGCAATACAAAACAAAGCAACAAAATAACAACGAAAAGCTTGTATTAGTGTATCAAATGCCTCAGGTGATCTGAATAGTCATAAATTGGCATAGCTGCCAAGCTGAGAAAAAGCACACTTCCGGTGATAAGATGGCTTCATTTTGTCTTTTGGATCTTTTAGAGACTTCTGAATATTGGACAAACATTTCCTACAGCAAAGACACTCTCGGCAAATCTCTGCAGAGTTCTATTTTATTTTATCTTTGTTAATCAGTTAATGAAGCCACAAGAATATCTGGTGAAGTCTCAGAAATCATAGTTTCTTTAATACAGTGTTTTTTTCCTCTCTCTCTTGTCCCTAGAGTGTTTCAACTCAGTGATTTTCCTGTGTATAATTTTGATGAGTATATGAATAAAAGCCATCTGCCTTTGGTTCAGCTTAGATAAAGTAGAGGTGATATTAATGGATAAGATGAAGTAATAGAACTATATCACAAAGGCTGAATACGCCCATTTGATTTTCCCTCATTCACTGCTAATATTTGCAAATCAGATTTCTGGTAATCTTCCCAATTACTGTTGAAACATAGCCAGGGCACCTTTGCTTATTTGTATCTGGCTAGGATGAGGTGACCTCTTCTTTGAAATGCATTCCCTGCCACTGTATTTCTCACTTTTATCATCTGATGACTAAATTATTATAGTGCTTCCTACTCGAGCCATTTAGAAATCATGGCATATGTGAAATCAAGCAATCTGCTTACTAAGGAAGATATATAACTACAGTCACAGGATATTTTTTGTTATTTTTTCTCTTATTTTATTGTTACCTATGGACCAAACATAAACTTGAGATGTTATTTTTTTCTGGGTAAAGCTCTACATAACTTTGGCGGTGCGATAGGAAACAAAACTTATACGGAAGGTCTGTGAAAACTGCGTCTTTAAAGATCAGTGGGGGGTCTGGAGCTGGTAATCGTCACCCTGCCCCATGTCTGAAGTAATTCATATGTGCTGTTAAGTAGAGAAGCTTTTGAGAAAGCTAAATGTTTTTTGAATGTAATTTACAGTATGGATAATATGAAATATTTGTTATAGTTTTTCCTTTTGTTTTAAGCCCTGATCAGCCACTTTTGCAAGATGAACATGGCTGATGGCTTATCTTCAGGAAGATTATTATGTTATTTTAAGATAAAAAGAGTGCAACATTTTTAATATTATTATATTTCTAGGTCTTTTTTTTTTTTCAAAAATTGTTGAATTTGTTACAAATTGTCTCCATATTACAAGTACTATCAAAATCTTTCCTGCTCATGAAGTTGCTCTGTGAATCTTATCCCATTTTTAAATAAACACAACAGACCCATAGCACTGTAGAGAGGCTATTAATGTTGTAGGCAGAAAGCCAAAACTGAAGAATTGTAACGGAGGTTAGAACCAGGCCTTTCACTTGGCAACAGATAGAGATCGCATTGAAAGGAATAAAGGAAGAAAGAGTGAAACAAAGAAACAAACCAAGTAGGCCTGTGAAATAGAGAAACACATAAACAAAACCAAAGAAAACAAAAAAAAAAAAAAAAAGAAAGGAAAATCAAGGTCAAATCTAATTAAATTGTATTTATTTTTGTTTCTGATATAACTTTGAATACCATCATGATATTTCACATTAAATGGAATGTCTAGGCATGTCTATAAGCAATTCCTACACAGTTTAGAGCTAGTAACAGAACATTTTGAAATGATTGTAATTTTTACATTTACTTTTGATTAAGGGGATTCCTGTAGTTAAAATCTAACAGCATTCAACTGATAGACTCTGGAATGTGAAACTTAAATAGAATATGATTGTATCAAGCACAACAGAATAGCTTTGATGAGCAAAATCAATGAATTTTTCGAGCCAGGATAAATAATTCTGGTTTGTAATTTTTCTGTACTAACATTGATATTTTTAGATCTATTTACTGTAATTAGTACCCTGGATATCTACCTTGTTAAACCAGGGTGAAATTTATCTGATTTAGCTCCAGCACTGGTGCATCATTACGTGAGACAATGTGTTGCTGTTATGCTTTGTTATTTCTTGCATAAAAAAGAAAATGTGGATCTTTTGGAAAATATCTGTTGATACAAATCACAATTAATTGTGAAATATGCAACAGATGGTGAAACTTATAATCATTCTATCAGACTAATAGTATACTGTCTGCATTTCGGAATTTGCTTTTCCCCAAAGATGCTGTTGGGCTGAAGCCATATTGACAGCTGGTATGTTCCTAATGTAGTTAGTTTGATATACCTCATCTATTAAATTCTGTGCATTTTCCAAAATAACAGATGACAAGTGCAATTGACCACCTGGGAAAAGGCATCTTCAATAGAAAGCTTAAAATGATCTTTTTTTTTTTTGTGATTGTAGAAATATGCACAGCTTTTCTATTTTGGATTATATGATAAAATACTAGTATACTATTTGTCTTACAAAAGCACTTTTTTTTTATACACAGTGATCAAAAATATTCTTGGGATAGCTAACAGATGCTATGACTATCATGCTTTTGGAAAATGATGACATGCTTATCAGCATCTCTCTTCAAATCTGGTATTTAAGAATCATGTTACAGAGACTCTGAATTAAGTTATCAATTTCAGGAAGAACTGCTCTAAAATGAATACAGAATATATATTCCAGAAAGAGGTATAAGATATAATCATTTTCAAGAATCAACTATTTTTCTGTTACAGGCAATACACAGTGATAAAAATATTTACTGAATATCTCTTTTGCTGAATGAAAGTACCACTGTGTATTATTGATGGTCCTGACATGAGAGAAAGGAATCGTAACTGCTTGTGCTTTTCCATCATAAACGTTGTGTATACATTACAGATAATTTGTTCTTGTCCAATTCAAAATCCTCTGAATTCTGAAAAGAAGGTATTTTCAGGGGTTGGTTCAACCAATTTTAGTACCGACTCTAATGATGATACATTTATAAATCTTGACACTGATCTTCTTTTATTATGTGTCATCAAGTCTACAATATCCCTACATTGTTATTCCTTAATAAGGCTATCCTTTCCCAATGTATAAGCCTGTGCTACCCAGCTTCATGGCTTCATGACCCATTTTCATTAATGGCTATCAGAATTTTCTTGGAGAAGGATTTAGGAAAATATACATCACATTGGACTAGTATAACACTTTGGAAAAAAATACATATATACATATATTTTCCAAAAAAAAAAATGCAGAGTGAGCTGGTTGGCTCTCCCATGGGATAGTAAGTGCACAAATTACAACCGGCCACAGGTGGGGAAGCTCATCTTGAATTATGAGAAGAGAGTAGCTCATGCTTTTGAGGTGAGTAGAGAGACAAGAGGCAAATGAGAGACAAAATCAAATAATTGGCAAAATTGATTTTACTTGCTCCAAATTTCAAAAAGTGGACTTAAAATGAGGAGCAGGACAGAGGGAAGAGAGATTGCTACTATGAAGATTCAGTAACACTAATTTGAAGTGTTCTAATGTAACTAAAACAACAAGAAGGCCCTTTATAGGAATCATTTTTACAATTAATCTCAGAAAAAAAGTGATATTCTATTTTATACAGTCTTTTTTTTCTGCAGTCTGCTTTGATGGAAGCTCCAGGTATCACATTAAGTGTTTGTTTGTTCACTGAAATGGGAAATATAACCAAAACACTTCAAATGTCTTCTAGAGAAAGTGAGGTCTACATATGTCTGCCTTTTTAACTGTGGCTTAGTGCCTACAGCCTTCAAGAAGGATAGAATAGGAAAAAAAAAAAAAGTACTTCTTAATTCTTTGCTGGGAGCATTGATTTGTCATGGAGAGAGATTGGTTAATAGAAGGGCACTTTTAGCTTTTTCTCTCTCATAATCAGCCCTAAATAAGGACTATATTTATGAGGCTGGTGTCTAATTAAAATTTAATCTTTTAAATTAGATGGACCATCTTCAACAAGGAGAACTTATTTGAGGATTCAGGAGATGAGGAATTCACAAACAAATTGGAAGGCCAAGTTGATTTACATACTCTGAATTAGGCCATGAGCACTGACCTACTATTATTTACTCTTTCTCTGAACTGCTTCAAAACTGTATCTTGTACTTGAGAAATTTTGACAAAACCAATATGATTATGGGAAAAAAAAATAGACATTTTTTGTGGCTATATCTATTTAGTCAGCCTGTGATCTTATTTATATTTTGGAGAGTGTCAAGAACTAGGCTGTACTCTCAAACTATGCTAATTTGTAGCATTGCTCTGGAATTACTGCCAAACAGAGCAATAAAACATTAAAATCTTAAGAATGCAGCTTTTATGCTATCAAAACTTTATCCATGAAAGTAGTCATATTCTTCTAAGGGATTTATTTATACAAGTAAATACCAACAGGAGTCAGGACTATATAATATGATAAGTAACTCTACACATTAAGTTTTTAAAATAGTGAACATTGCCTTAGTTAATATTTCCTTAACCTTCTGCTCAAGCTATGTCAGCATATACTCAGAATTCATATGACACTCTCTTAATTTGAAGGATATTGAACGGATATGCTCATTTGTTTCACATTTCCCTTGACAAAGGCTGTGGCAAAATTGACTGACTAGGGAACATTGAGAACGTTGTCCTGCTTTCTTCTCTCCAGCATTATTGAGCATTCTTACACAAAATGAATGATTTCAAATATCATTTTCCCTTCAAAAGGATATCTCTGTTAAAGGGCAGAGGTCTGTTTTACTACTTCCTACCATTACCCGAGTTAATTGATACAACTAAGAACTTCTTTACTGTGAGGGTGGAACCCTGGAACAGGCTCTGAGAGGTTGTGGAGTCTTCTCTGGAGATCTTCAAAACCCGCCTGGATGCAACCCTATGCCATGTGCTCTAGATGTCCCTCGTTGAGCAGGGGGATTAGACTATCTAGTCTCTCTAGAGGTCCATTCCAGCCTCAACCATTCTGTGAATCTGTGAATCTGTGAACTAAGCTTATGGAAGGTGGGGATGAGTTAGTGTACTTCAAGCCAAGATGTTGAATATACTTCTCTTTTAATCTCAATTCTTCTTGTGTTATAAAAATTTTTAGAGTACATAGAATAGGTAAAAATATCCAATAAACACACAAAAATATTTTTGTATTCCTATTACAGTGCTGTAAACTTCTTTTTAAATGTGTTAAGACTGTCATCTGCTATATAAAAGGTAATTTTGTTCTGTTTAATTTGTTAGTATATTGATATTAAAGGTCAGTTGAGAAATGTACCATTTTCTTCCTTAGATTTTTTATCTTACCCCCTCTCCTTACACATGCCCCTACAGATTCGATATATGCAAAATAACTTTTTTTTTTTTTTTGTAGTTTATCTAGATAGGTATAAAGTCAGAGCTTATAAGAACATTAGAATAATCAAACTAACAGTAAGAGTGGCCTACTTCTGCTCCCACTTGTATCCATTCAATACTAGGAGCTTATTGCAGTGAAGGTAGATGTAAATAAAGACAAATTCCATTCAAGTAAGTAAAACCAAAAAAAAAAAAAAAAAAACAATTGAAAGGGGAGTCAGATTGGAGTCTGACCCACA